>JASSUY010034767.1:118523-173318 GCA_032466535.1 Forpus xanthops
GGGGTTTGCCGGCCGTGCGGAGCACGCTGCAGCAGTGCGGGCTGCTGCAGGACCTCATCGACATCTCGCTGTCCAACCTGCGCGGGCTCCGCACCAAGTGCGCCGCGTCCAACGACCTCACCCAGCAGGAGATTCGCACCCTGGAGGTACGGGGCTCGGCAGCCGCGGAGGGGAGCCCCGCCACCTCCCTGGGGAGCCCGTCCCTCACCGGGGCCACCCGCCCTCACGGTTGTCAGGGCCGTGAGGCAGCCCCCGCCTCCCGCTTCTTCCCGGGGAAAGAGGGGCGTGGAAGGGAAGGAGGGAGCGACCCCAGCCCCGCTGCAGCCCCCGTCTGCAGGCCCGGCTGTGGGGCCAGGTTGGTGTGTCGGGGCTCCTCACCGGCTCCCGCCGCTGGAACCGTGTCCCGCGCGGCTGGTGCTGAAGGGGAGGATGAGGACAGGTGCGGAGCAGCGGTGGCCATCCTTGTGGCCTCGTCCCCAGCGGGCACGGACTGCCCGGGCTGTCAGAGGGGTCGCGGTCGGTGCGCGTGGCCGTTCACCGCAGCCATGGGGCCTGTGGCTGCGCTCGGGTGTCGCTGTGAAGGTAGATGCGGTGAGATGGGGACCACAGGTGACCTGAGCTCCGGAGCAGAGGCGGGTCCCCACATCGCCTGTCCTGGGAGGCTGGATGCAGTCATGCTTTGCCTCAGGTCTCTGGTGTTCGCTTCTGGTGGTTCCCACCCTGTACTCCAAGCCTGTCTCTATCCCTGGCTCAGTTTCACTGATCTAATCTGATCCTTCTTTTCACTCCGTTGGTGCGGCTGCCAAACGGCATCACGGTCTGGGCTGGAGAGATGTTTGCTGTTTAGAAAGATTACATGAAACTCTTTAAACGTGAAACATGTGTTGCTGTGATGCTTTCAAAGAAGTGCTGCATGAGCTGGAAGGAGTATTTGAAACAGAATGTAGATTTCTTTTTTGTGCAGTTTGTTTGACCCTTAGATAGAATCATAGAATAGTTAGGGTCGGAAAGGATACTTAAATAGCATTTCATTTTACCTGTGTGCAGGTAGTGTTGTTCTAAGCACAGTAAATGACACACACACACACCCCCTTGGATAGAAGCTTCATGTGAAGGCAAATGGTCCTTTCCTCTAGCCTGACACTGGAGGCTGTGGAGCTACAGCATCTGGCCTTTAGGGAGCAGGATCATTACAACAGTGTAACCGTAACAAACATATATACTGCAAAGTCCATCACATGAGAATGAAGGTTGGGGAAAAAAATCATGAAACAATAGGTGGTAGGTGGCTTCTGGCACAACCTCTTGGAAATGTATTGTTCTTCCTTTTTTAATTCCTCTGCCTTTCTTGTGGCTTTTTTTGTTTGGTGGGTGTTTTGTTTTTTTTCAAATTTGTGGCGCTCTTTTTCCTCCTGCCACCTCCAAATTATGTTCAAAAGGCTGTTCTTTATAAAACAATATTTGTGTAGGCTTTTGGCAACCCTACTGACGGCCTTTTTAATGCTCAAACAATGTTAATCAGCATCATTTTGGGAAATGATCATCAGTATTTTGCTGGGGACCTGTTCTGAAAGGAAACCTTTATTCACAAAGGGTAAAGGCCGCTGTCATCTTCAGATTCTTATGAAAGCAACAAAGGTGTTTCTAGTGGCAGTTGTCAAGTGTGTGCCTACACTCCTCTTCAGCATTTATCTGTTTAAACATATGGGTGCCATGATCATCATTGTGTGATACTCATACAGTTTACTATCAGAAAAATATCTTACCTGAAAGAATTCTTTTTAAAGCACAGTCCAGTATGTGATTTCTGTAGGAATTCAACCAAGTACTGGGTCTCTGCCAACACGTGAAACTGTGGGTATGGGTATGGGTCTGCGGCCTTTGCTCTGTTAGTTGCCTGTACCAGAATATATGTTAAGTGCAGCCTGGCTCTTGTGCTTAACTCTCTGTGCCAGTCTGCAGTGGGTCTGTCCACAGGGGCAGAGTGACGAACCAGGCTGAAGACGGGTCTGTCATTTCCCCTGGTGCACCAGAGGGTGGTGGGCTGCAGTGTGGTCTCAGTACAGATGCCTATGCACTACAGGGTGTAATTACTGTGCCCAAGTTAACATGGTCAGGGGCATTGCATGGGCAGATGGGTGCTCGAATCTCACAGAGAGCCAGTGTTACTGATGGGTTGACTGTCGCACAGCTCTGTGCAGACTGTAGATAACTCCTCCTAGGTCAGTAGTTCATCCAGAAGCTGGAGGCCTGGAGATGTCCAAAGCCTGCTGTGGTTTCCCTGGAGTGGCCATGATGAGTCACTGAGTCAAGTTCAGTGGATCCTGAAGAATGGCTACTAGTGGTTGCTGGGCCTCATCTGTACTTTGAGTTTGAATCTAGGTATCTTCTGTTCTTGAGCAGAAATTTTTAATGGGAAAAGAATGATGAAAATTTAGGTGCATCAATATAACTGGTAAACTGTGTAGCAAAGCCTCAAGGAAATTATAAAGCATGAGAGAGATAAAAGCAGAAAGCTGGAAGCAGGAAGTATTAGTTTGGGAAGGAAAGGGAAGAGACTTTGGAAGTTGAAGTAGCTCCTGAGGCCAAATGTGAGCCTGGATGTGTGTGATTTGAAGACAGCCCTGTGTACTATGTCAAAAATAAGTTTAATGATCTCAATTTCTATTGGAAGGGACAGAAAGGCAGGGAAGCTTCCATAATATGATCCATATCTAGCTCATACACCTCTGACAGTTCTGTAATGTCTAGTTTTGGTGTCAAACCCATGAACTTAACAGGTGAAGGGATATATCCGTGACCACAATCTTCTCTATTAGTGAACCCGTGCACAGGGGTGAATGCTTTTGGGTGGATATGGCTGTCTCAGCTCTATATCAGCTCAGGTCAGACAGCACTGTGTGCTTATTGCCATTTCTAATCCTACAGTTAGCATAGCCCTGAAGTAAAGTTCTGAAAGTAGTTGGAATGTGAATGGAATTGATAGCCTAAACCACCAGTGCCATTCATCTAAGTGCTTCTGATATTTTGGTTTTTACATCAGACATACTAGTTTGGTCCTTTTGGCACTGCTTCCCTCTGTGCCTGTTCACAGTTTAGAGAGCTGTCATACACACCACATGATTCTTAATGTGTGCATGTTTCAAAGTCAAACCCATCAACCTAACTAAAGGTATCTGAGTGCATGCTTATGTCCCTCCCAATTTACTCAAATGCTTTAAGTCCTTCCTCATTCCTCTTGTATATAAGCTCTTCTCAAAATAAAGCACATGGTAGATAAGGATTTCAAACCGGGACCTTGACAGGTAAAGATAAGCACTCAGGATACCTCAAACGAGTTCAAGGAGGACTTTACATGCTACAGGAAGAAAGGGCTATGGGAATTGCTTGCAAATGATGTGTTGAGTGTACATGTGTTACATGAGCTGACTGTTTCACTTGTCGGAAAGCCATTTCTTAGAAGGGCAGGGAGTTTCCCTGTAGTGGAAAGTAGACTGTGTTAGTTTGGTTATTAGCAGACAGGTTCTCTGATGCTACAAGGTCCTGTGTATCTTAAAAAATTTTATATGCTCTGCGAAGTAAGTGCCTGAGTGGTTTTGCCCAATGCTTTGGTATAGGGTTTGCTTTCAGTTCTGTCCCAGCAGGTTTACTCACTTCTCAAGTTGACTACAGAACTGAAATGGAAAATAAGGGTAATTTTAACCCATACATACAAGAGAAAAATGCCTTGCTACACAGTGAGCATCCAATGTTGCTCCAAGCATCCTTGGAAAGAAACAAGTCGATCTTTACTTGTTCCAGCATGACTCTTACATTGGTGAGGGTGGGGTGGTGGTGCACATTGCGAAGATCTACCTGCTCTTTAAGAAAACCTGCTCTCATTGCTCTTTGGCTGGACTATATCTGTGATAGAGACACTCTTGGCCTCTATGCAAAGATCGCCTTGACCTCTTCCTCAGGAATGTCTTCTGGTCAGCACCTCCAGAAAATATCACACCAGATCAGAAAGCCGAACTCCAGCTGTGCTTTGTCACAAATAAGTAAGTTACTACTCCACAAATCAGTCTCTCATGTTGGCCGATCGATAAGTGTGGGTTAAATATGTTTGAACTTGCTCTGGCATTATCTCGATTCATTTGGCAAGTTGGCTAGAAAAGTCTTATCTCTTACCAAGCAGTCTCTAAGCAGGAGCAAATGCTCAGAAAATGAGGAGAGGAAAGAGAGGAGTGGAAGAGGAATTGTAATCATCCAAACTTGCAGACTGGAAGTTGGACATGTGCTACACCTAAGAAAAGGAAGACTGTGTGTTTGTAAGTTGGTAGTAGTGGGAGCAGTGACTATTTCAGGCCAAACTGCAACCTGTAGCCACATGTTTATGAGTCCTGTTCAGCGGAAAAGACTTCCTTTTCCAGCAGACCTTATGTAAGAAGAGAGTCTCTTACTTCATCTTACTTTTTGCATATATTCAACATATTTGGTTTCCTTAAAGGTGTCCTCTTTTTATTTATTTTTTTTTTAGGACTTTTTTCTTAGGCTTGTGCTTTTTTGTATAAGATAGGGTTCAGGAGAGATTCTTTTTGAGGGAGAACCATCTATTGCCATCAAGTCTGTAGACATCACCTTTTCTTTGTGATAGTGTATCTCTGTATATGATCAGAATTTGCATGTCATAAAGGAATTTATCTCGTCTCCTACCATTGATTTTTGTATTAATGTTGACACAAAAAGTCAGCAGCAGTGTTGTAACTTACCTGGGGTTTCCGGACAAGCTCTGATGAGTAGGTTGTCATCAAGATGAAGATATTACAAGGGACTGTCTTCACTTTTCTGTCAAGGTCTCTATGTACTTTTTGCCTTGGCCTGGATTCTAAGATGCCCTGATTGGGAAGCAAGAAAGAAAGCATCAGAGTAAGGCTTTGTTCTGCCTTTGTCTTTCTAAGGCTGCTTGTGTGCTCACTGTGTTACATTAAAAAAGAATTTCTCCTGCTCATCTTCATGTAGAGTCAGCTCAGAGACCCATTTCAGCAACTGAACTCCAATAAAGAGATTTGGCAGAGCCTGGAGTTGAAACCTCTGTACGTACGTGCCTACACACACTGACAGGAGCCCTGGTCTGTCATGCCAGGCAAACCTCAGGCTCCAGGTACCATTTCTGGTGTTTATTGCATGGTCAGAATTGATCTTATCGGTGAAGTTGTCTGACTTGAACCTCAGCTCTATCTTGCTAAACTCATGCTTGCACAGATACCACCTGAGCAGAGTCTGCTACTCAAGTTCAAATGTGAGCTCTTCACTGAACCTTACACCAGGAAAGCCCCAGTTAGTGTTACAGCTGCACACTAGTGACACATTTACAGCTCTGAGTCAGCATGGTGGCACACAGATGTATCACCTGGTTCTGTTCATAAATAGGAACACTTAACAAAATAAATCATGTGACACACCAGATTGTTTAGGGAGTAGTTATGCTTAAAATGATATTTCCAGCATAGAGCATGTAATCTTTCTGATGCTTGAGGGAAACCCCTCACTTTTCCTTTAAGGCTAAGACTTCTTATCCTTGTTTTCAGCCCATAGGGAATATTTTTCTCAAAGGAAAATGTAATGAAAGCAAATCTGCCTATCTCTCATCGTTTTGGGGGTTGAGAATGTATTGGCTAGATTGCTGCTGTGGTGAAAGGCAGAGAATGAAATATAGATGACACCACCTAGAGATACTGACTCAGACATCTCTTAGAGACTTCCCTCCCTCCTCATTTCTTGCTCCCATGGAGTAATCCCACACAGTCAATGCTACCAGCAGCACAGTGTCACCACAGCTAGCAAATGACAAGAGCAGAGACTCTGAATCTGGAAACACACCTCTTCCAAAAGAAGTGGGTAGCTCATGCAAGACATAACTTGTGAGCAATTGTGCAGAAAAGTGTCCTGCACATTCCTGCTTCTTGGTAGGAGTCTGAACCTAGTCAGAAACTAGCTCAACATGCTTAAGAAACAGCTTGGCAATCTGGCTTGGCTTTGACTGCAGCTTTTCCTTACTGGCATAGCCCCCAGAATCTAGAACAAGATCAGTCCCAAGTTAAACTAGAGAAACTCTGTGTTGCTGCTACAGTGAAAGGACAACTGAGAACCACCAAAGTATAGAGGTGGTCAGATACTGTCTTCTGCCTCAGGCCAGAGCAGCACAGAGCTGTGCCACCTACAGATCCTGGAGACATATCTCAGCCCAGCTGTACTCCTGCTGTACTCACTCCAAGGAACATGAAGTAATCACTGGTGGTGCTATAGTGCTCACTGGAACCTGTGCTAGTTGACAGTCACTGGTTCTGTGGCTGAGCTCACTGTCTGTGTTCTAAACATGGTTTTGCATGAGCTTTTTAGCTGGAGAGTTCCTGAGGTGAAAACTCAAACCTTAGCTCAGGCCCTAATCTCTCTGGGCATGTGAATATCACAGCCCAGTCTGACAGTAATCTTTTGTTCATCTTTCTCCAAGTGCAGCATATGTATCTTAAGTCTGAGCTGTTGGAGCTGTAGGTAGATGGAAGGTGCAAATTGCATTGGACTTAATGCATCTCAGCTCCAGACTGTTCAACCAGCAACACAACCTATATGATGTATGGTGATGCTTTAAATTGCTGCTGAAATCAAGGTGGTTATGAAGGTGCACAGGAGATGAGGTTCTGGTTAGTGGCTTTGCTTCCAAAGCACATGATAGCAGGAAGACATTAGTGTGGAAAAGACTAAAACTGAACTCAAAGCCAGAACATTTACTTGCTTTGGCTCTATTTAAGCCTTTTCAGTTAATCAGGATATTGTTAATATTCAGGATATTGTTCAAAATGCCTTAAATTACTTGCTTCCTACCAAGTAAAGCCACAATAGCAGGTGAAAGCAGCTGCTTCGCAATAGAACTCTCCCCACCTAAATATGGACTGTGAATTTTGTAGGTTGACTGGCAACACTTCTGGTGAGGCAAACATGATGTGGGGAAGGGGTGTCACAGATGATGCCTGCAGAATGTGTACTTAGGTGGTTGTGACTCAAATACACTTTCCATGCTTTAATGAATGAGATGAAAAAAAGAGACAGCTTCCTGTTGTGGGGGGGTTTAGCAGTGATTTTCCTAAAAGGAGAAAACAAGGAGTTTCCTGGGTTTCTATTGGCTATCCTTGGGGGGGCAGTAGTAAGGGCCAGGGTTGAACTCCACTGCAGGCCCATGGTATCCTCTGTCTAAGAATAAGATCAGTGACTCCTTGTCATTGCCTTGAATTTTTTTCTGTGACTGTATCACCATCATCTTCTGAACCCTCTCCACAGAGACAAAGCTGCCCTGGCCCATCACAGTGCAAAACAAGCCACTCTGCAACATGTCCTACTTCTATATTTCAGTAGGGAGACTCTGTCTTGATGCTCTGTGTTTTAAAGGACTAATTCCAGGTTTGCAGACTTGCCACTGGAGCAAGGCAGTGTTTGCATGCGTCTACAGGGAAACGCTAGCGTGCCTCAAGGTAAGGCAGTGAATGTCCAGGAGGCAGCTGAAGAGTAGTTACTCTTTTAATGTCAGTGTAAATGGAATTACAAATACCCTCTGCAGAACCTGCCTGGATATCTGCTGATCTAACTCGGAGAAGAGTTGCAGTGAAACTCCTTCATGCCCATTAGCCATTCCCTGTCTGCTTTCAGGGTCTGCAGGCAGAATTGAATCCACTTCCACCACCTGGCTTTTGGTACTTTTAAATTTGGCTTTACAGCACAGCTGTCTTTTCTCTCAGGAATGTATTCCAGAGTGAACAGGGGCCAGGTCTCTGTCATTGCCTTTCTGCCTAGGGAGAAAATCTAATTTGTACTGTGTGCACCTTGGAGAAGCAGAGAGGAATCGCAGGTCACTTAATCATAGCATAAGAAATCATGCTTTGATCAAAGGCTATGGACTCCCTCTCATGATTATTACTTATCCAAATGGAAGACCTCTAATAGCAGAAGCTGCCTGATCTACTTTGGAGCAGTCATTAACATGACACTAAGGAATCTTGCTGGGATGCAGCAGATCCAGGCTGTGATCTGACACTGCCAAGACAGGTAATTGAGCACAGTGTTCAGAATGCAGCAGGAGCCTTTGGGTCCCTGAAAACCTTCAGAAGCCTTTTACAAGTGACTTCACCAGGGCAGATAAGCACTTTCCTGCCCAGTTCTGCTCTCCTGACATGCTTCTAAAACATGGTTTGTTGATTTCTCAAAGAACTTTCACTTCTGTTTGAAGCAATCTAAATTTAGAAAGGAAGTGTTAAGCTTCTCACTGCTGCCGTGTGTGGGCTATTGTTAAGGCTTGGAGATTCCAGTGTGAGGTTTTATTTTTAGTTATTAATGATGCTGAATACAGTGGAAAGAAGTAATAATTATTCTGTTTTACAGAGTATGAACTTCAGCTAAGCTTTACTGCTAAAACATACTGGGTAAGGGAGGTAAATGGGCCTGTCAATACAGTACTGGAAGCTGTGTGTGGCAGTGCCTCTCAGGCTGCCATAGCAGAACCTGTCTGATTCCCTGCCCAGCCTTAAAGCATGGAGAATATTCTAGCAAATTTTCTAGTTTTCATCTTCCAGAGCAGTGTTTTCTTCCTTTTACCTTTACAGTAAACTAGAGGATTATGTTCTGCTTTAGAATATACTTGCATAGCTCCACTGAAATAAGCAGAAGTTGTAAGATTTTGTTGTTAAAGCTTCCTGACTTTTTTAGATGCCTCCTTATAAACTGCTCCTCATCTGCCAAGCAAAACATTTCAGTTTATGGGCAGTTTGTCTTGCTGACCAAACCTGAAAATTTCCACAGAGCAAAACATTTCTTACGAAGGCTTCTGACTTTAATTCTCCCACAGTTTCTAGAGACTGTTCACATGCCTCAGGCCAGCACCAGCTACTAGTATCAAACTCTCCTACTGCAGAGCAAAGACAGTACTTCTTCCTCCCCCGTTTTAGTAAATTCTGGAAGTGATGCCTTTTCTCTCTTTTTTTTAAGGAAACAACTGACTAAAATACACAGGTGTTGTTATCAGGAGATTGATCTGGCTGAAGAGATTTGTACAGGCTTCGGCTGCTCCCTTTGGGAAATGAAAGGTTTCTTCTCCCCCCTTCTTTCTCGTTTGAAGCACAGGGTGTTTGGAAGTGCCTGGAGGAGGAGGAGGTTGTAGTGTTGAAGTAAGCCAAGGTGAGCACAAGCACCAAAGACTCTTAGCACTTGCTCACACAACTAAGTTGGGAGAAACCCCAGAGTAGCTATCAAAGGGCTTGTCAACCTCATTTGAGTTAAGCAAGGATATTATGTATGTTAAAACTGGTCTGGTCTTGCTTTGTGGGTCAAGTGTAATATTTGAAGAAGTGCTGGCTGACAGCTACAGGCCCCATGCAAGCTCTGTTGTATTGGTGACATTTCATATGGCTATAATGAGGCAAATTTTCTGTGGGACACCTCTCTGTGCACCCTAAATTCCTGAGCCATTTGCAGTCATGGCCAGTGACTTGAATGGAGTCTGGAAACCGGGGTTTGGCAGGAGGAAGGAGAGCTGCTGTAAGTCCAGATCTTCAGCTGCTGCACTGAAGCACTGGCTGGACTTGTGCTGAGACCATATCTGTAGGAAATACAATCCTACTTTAGGGGAAGATGTTTTTTATAATGATGTTGAAGGCACCACTGTAGCAGTAATTACCCATTTGCATCTAACTAAATGGGCCTTATCAGTTATCATCTGCCAATCTCTAACTGGAGGCATAGCTTGCAGCAAGAGCTATCTGAGTGTCTCTGCTAGGGTGACACTAATATTTAGCTTTTTATTCTTATGGAAACTGAATGTACAAGACTATTCTGCTGCTAAGGCATGCTCCAATTCCACTGATGTGTTCTTTCCCTCATTTTTTTTATGGTGTTATTCAAATTGCCTCAGTTGCCAAGAATAACTAGTTTGTGGTCTGAGGCAAAGAGCTTTGAAGTTAATGGACACCTCCAACACTGGCTTTCAAATTGAAGGTGGTGGCGTCTGTCCCTTCGACTGAGTGAGAAATGAGTAGCTTGGCAGCAGCAGTGCAATGGTGATGCAGCTCTCAGCTGAAGCCCGTGGTAGTGCTAGTGCTCCTTACAGCTCCTCCCTGGGGTGCATTCAAACTGCCTTTACTGTGTTCCTTAAGGAAGGGCAGATCCTGCCTATAGCGTTTTACTAACAGCGCTTTCAGTGTCCTTTTGAACTGTTGTGCCAAGAAGGGTCAGCTGGGAGAGGTTTCACAACTGGCTTCAATGTATTTGGGTTTTTGTGGCAGCACTGGGAGAGGATGCAGAGCTGTAAAAGAGAAAACTTGTTGCTGTGGTAGTCAACTTTGATGCAGTGGAGCAAGTAGGAGCTATTTGGAAGGGGAAGTGAGGAACACTGTGGAAGAGGAAGCATCAACCTGTGCTGGTGTCTGCGACAGCATGCCTGGTCCTTTAGGAACTGGACGGTAAGAGCTGAAAGACATGCTGACCATGCAGGGTTGTGGGTGCTCGTACCCAGAGAGTTCAGGGTTAACACATAGCTGATGTGCAGGTCTTTGGGAAGAGCAGGCTGCTGGGGAGCTCAGAGAAGCACCCATGCTCGTTTCTGTCTACCTTCATTGTGCTAACTTAGCTGGGACTAGCTAAAACCTTTTACTAGGCTTAACCTGCATCCTCTTTCCAGTTCTCTTAATGCAAAATGTTTCTGGTTCTTAATCTTTCCTAGGCAGAGCTCCACGATGTACCTTCAGCCCAATGAATCCTGCTTGTGCCTGCAGTGGGTGCTCCATACAGCTCAAGTGTCTCTACCCAGCAATGCCTTCTCGGCTACTCAGCTTTTTCCTCTGGCTGAAGCCTTGTGGACAGCCTCCCTGAGGCCCCACAGCCATAGCCTGACTCAGCAATTTTCCACAATTCTGGCTTGATCTTTCCTGCAGCTGTAAAACCAAGGTGCAAGGGGGAAGGGGAAACACATGAGGAAATGCATGGTCTGATCCCTGCCTCTCCCTTTCACTCCTCATAGATCTTATATGTAAATAGGCTGGCTCAGCCTTTTCCATCTTCCTGTATCCCTGACAAGAGAAGCCTGGTGTGAGGTCTCTTCTATCCAGGGATGGCCCCTTTATGCTGCGCAGGATAAAGTCTCCACACTCAAACAGTGTTTTACAGGGTGGGTTAGCAGCATGCTCTGTGTCAGCTTTCCTGACAAAGCCTTGGTGCTGTAGGAACAGTATCAGCAGGCGCTGCAAGTCTCCACATTGCTGGAATTCTTTAGAGTTCTTGTAGATGCTGAGCCTTCAGCCCTTAATGCAAGTAGCTGTGGCTCTGAGATTGAACTGGCCTCAAGCTTTGGGGCAGAGTACATGGCAAAAATCTGGAAGCCATCCTAGCGGATGAGGGGTTTTGAGTTTACCAGTAAGAAAGGTTCGTTTCTCTGAGAAAGAATATTTTGAGAGCTTTTCCTCTAAGAAGCCTGGTACCGCCTCTTGCAGCACTTATAGTGCTGGCTACCAAGTCTAGCACTCCTTCATGGCTTCACTGCTACCAACAGTCCTCTCTACCTCTATAAAAAGACTCCCTGTTCTGTGCCTCCTGCAGTTCCCAACCTGACCTGCTGTCTGCTGCTCATCACTAACACATGCAGTAAGCACTTTCTAACCTGGTTGCCTGAGAGATTACGTACTTACTCTACAGGTACCCAAACACCACTCCTAAGGACAGCCAGTACTCTTGCTGTCACTTCAGATGGCCAAAGGCAGAAGGAAGGAATGATCTCCAGGACAGCCAGCATCAGTCAGGTGGGGATCACCACAGCTCAGTACAGATAAAGGTACCTTCTGCTAAATTATTCTCTCATGTTCTGATGAGCTTCTGCTTGCCATCTGCATCTTACACAGTCGTCATATCAGGATCTGTTCTTTCAGGGACAATTTAATTAGATCTTCTTTCAGTAGGTTTTAATCAACTATTATGGGGTTGCTGGTAAATTATTTACAGCCGTATCACTTGATGGAACACTTGGTCAGCTAAAGGGATCACAACAGTGACATATCTGTAGCAAAGAGTGCAGCTGGCTTTAACTTAGGACCCTGCTTGTGTTCCTTGGGGTTATCTGAACCCATATTACTTTACAATAGTAGAAACTGAGTGTGACTGTGCTGAAAACAAAGTTGTTGAAGCAGTTCAAAAGTAGGGTAAGAGCTGAATTTAGCTCTAGCCTCTGCTGGCTCAGTTCTTTTATAAGTGCCTTTCAAGGTTGAATACCTTAAACAGTGTGGCCTTGACCCTCACTTGAAGCTCCAGCTATTTAAATAGAAGTGCTGTTGTGCTGTCTTCAGGCTTGGTCTGATGTAAAGTAAGTGGTTTTTGAATGGGCAAGGTAGTAAAAAACAACACTCAAATAGCAGTGGATAATAAAGTGAGAAAGTGGATATTTTTAGAATACAGAAGGAGTCTTTCTCTGCCTCATTTCACCTGTCCCTTAAGTGATGATAATTTTACAGCTATAGGATCTCATCTCCTTCCATGCTGTCGGATACTTGTTTCAGCAATATTACTTTTCCCCAGTTCAGCTCCCACTCTTTGTGAGAGCCCCAGCATGGGAGAATCCCAGCCTGGGTTCACAGCAATGACCATCTGCTATTCCTGCTTACATATAGCCTCTGAAGTGAGGTACAGTTTGAACACATATAATCAGTGTTACAGATATGTCACCTGTGGAAACCTCATTCCAGGTATTTGTTATGCTTATTTGGTGTTTAATATGAGCATGAGCTTGGGAGTGTTTTTAACACTTAGTGTGCAGGCTGTGGATGCAGCTCAGGTTCCATTCATTACTGGAAAATTCCTAAGTCCTTCTGAAGAAGAGTTTGTCTCTCCTGTTTCTGTCAATTTCCTTCCAATGCAGTATTTAAAAGAATAATTTTTCAGGTTCTTGTTGGTGTCTTGCTTCACTTGATGGGTTCAGAGTGCTGAGATACAGAAATATAGCTCAGATGAAGCTTTGTGATCTGAACTAGACAGAGGACAGTAATATTCATTTTGAAGCACAAATCTCAAGTGGGTGTTTGGAGAAAGGCTATTTAATCCACTATGAAGGCCATATCTGACATCAGCCCAGTGACTTCACTGTGATTTTATTTTTGCCATACGCATGTTAAGGCTTGGCTTACCCTGTACATCTGATCTATAAAAGTTGTGCAGAAATTGTGCAGACTTTGTAGTTGCACAGCCATGGACAAAATCTGATGCAGTGATCTTGCACAGTGTTTATAACTGAGCTTAAAGGGGAATATAGTGATTGTCAGAATCCTGTTTCCAGCTATTCTGTCACTGCAGGACTCCATCCTATAAAAACCTGAATCATTCACACAGAAAGTGCCCTGCCGTCAAAAGGAGGATGCTTTGAGACCGATTATAAGACCATGTGACAAGGGCTACTAACTTACATACAGGACCAATAACACAGTAAATTGACATAACACCTTAACAATGACAGTATACTATCAGAGCTGGTTTACCTTTCAAAGCCTGTCTTGCTCTTCACCCTCCTCTATTACCTTCTTCTTAGTTCCTATCTCTGTGTATCAGCTTTGCTGCTCCAGCTCATTCAGCCCCTTCATAGCATCCAGAAGCAGCTCATATTTGTGTTCCTCCCTTTTGAGCCATTTTACATGATGCTCTCATCCATGCCCTGCCATAACATGCAACTACTGCTACCCAAGACCTAAATAATATTCACTGTTTGTATAAAGATTTCCTTTGTTCATGCCTGGCTTTAAAATCTCTGCCACTGAAAAGATGACAGGAATCCTCTAAAGTCCAATTCCTCTTAAGGTCTTTCTCTGCATTTTTGAGAACTTGAACTTTTCCTTGAGGCTGATAATGAACTATCAGTATAGTTAGGAGTCAAGAATACCATGTAGGAAAAATGACTCTCTCATGTCACAAGCCATGTATTCTCTCAGTGGATAAGTGCGGATGTTTGAATTTAGGAATCCCTGATGTTCAGGGAGGTACCATAAGGGACCAAGGGACAATTTAGCAAGCCATTGTATCTTGTGGGAGATCATAATTCGTCATAAGCCTTTTGTGAAGGAAAAGACTAATTTACACTCTTATTGTGTAGATAAACTGAATGCATCAGCATGTTTTGAAAGGCTCCTCAGAATAAACAATTAGGGTGAGAATTTGTGTACTCTACAATTCCCCCCCTCAATAAAAGGGAGGACTGGTTATACTTAACTTGTGCTCTTTTATCCTTCCTCATTCTCCAGAATGACCAACAAGAAGGTAGGTTTTGGTGTTTATAAGTGAAAGCTGAGCACACCATAGTCTCAGCTGAAGGGAACTGAAAGCAGCCAGCCTGTTCATGAGAGCATTTCAGTTAGCCACAGGTTTTCTAATCTCTCTTGGCAAGTAGCTAGGCAGGTACCTTTCAGAGAATGGCTGGTACTCATGATATTTAGTATTTGAGGGACAAGACAATGTGGAAGTTGGGATAAAAGGGGACTTAACTGCACTTGTATTGCACTGTAATTCTAACATTGGAATGGCTGTTAGAGACGGCACAGTTATGAGATAAATGGAGCCTTAGCATTGCTTATCTGGGTTGGAAATCTGGAGCACACTCCTGCCAGGTTACCTGCTACTCTCAAGGTTCAAGCTAAAGTGAAACTATAGAGTGTTGGCTTTATAGACTCATCCCTTTCAGCTCCTGTGTAACCCAAAAGGTTTTACTTCTCCCTTTCTCCCATTGCTGTGCTTCTGGTTTCATGGATATCAT
The DNA here is from genome assembly GCA_032466535.1 of Forpus xanthops. NCBI lineage: Eukaryota > Metazoa > Chordata > Aves > Psittaciformes > Psittacidae > Forpus > Forpus xanthops. The sequence continues at coordinate 133,327 of JASSUY010034767.1, forward strand.
CTCTGGTCTGAAGCACTCTGCAGCTGGTAGAAGAAGGCAGCAGAAGGCAGGTTACTCCCTGTCACTAAGTGTTCCCTGCTTCCAGACTCAGCTATTTATGCAACATGATCTAGCACAGAGTGGCTGGGAACCAATAGTCCAGAGTTCATTTCCAGTTATTATTGTAGTACGGAGTCAGTCTGGTTAGAGGTGCTCATTTCCAGCACAGAATATATACCATTTGAAAGCATAAACAAACTCTAGGTCAGTTTTACTTAGCTTCACACAGAAGTGTTACAGCTAAACAAGAATAGCAAGCTGGAGTTGAAGCGCTTCAGACATCCATACTAAACCAAGTAAAGTTCCTTCCAGTAGAAGAGATGTACATGGAGGACTAAGCTCTAAAGCACCAGTAGTAGTTTACCTTTTTGTCTCTGGAGATGTATTGAGGACAGTTCTTAGCTTTGTCTCAGTACATCATTGAACTCCCAGGCTATGGCCGAATAGAACACATCAGAATTACCTGGCTGGGTTCAGACCAGATGTCAGTGGCCCCTGAAGATGTGGCTATTGGAGTATAATGACCTGAGCAATTACACCTGCAGTCACACCCCTGTGGTGGTATGTGTGTGGGTGTTGCTGCTCTGGAGTTCAGGCATCCTACCTGTACTAACCCGGCTAGTCATCTTAACTGCAATGCTCTTTTGTTTGCTTATTATCTAGGACACTACTAGAAATCCTTCACAGGCAAAATCACCCAAGGCCCTGGCTTTGAAGGCAGGCGTGTTCAGAAGTTGTTGATGTGCTTTCCTAGACTGGGGATCAAAGAGGCTGAACTAGGTGAATCATTACCTTCAGAATATGAACTTCTAGCATCAGGGTATTATCTTGGCTGTCTGTACAGTCCCAACATCAGTGATCCTACTGTAACTACAGCCAGCACAGGAGCACTGAGTTAGTAAAGGTGCTTGGCTACTAGCAGTAAAGTCTCCTTTAGCTGTACTTTGCTGCATGCTAATACAGATTTGAGGCTGTAATGACACTTGGTACAGGTCACTATCTGTACCTGGAGATGAGACTACCTTAGGGGTAATTCAGTGTCATTGCCGTGTCCCAGCTAGTAATCTGTGTGCTGCCCTGGGAAACAGAGGTCAGGCAGCTCATGGGAACAAAGCAGCGTCATAGGCTGTTAAATTCAAAGGCAAAGTTTAATAGGGCAGTGCAGCCACAGTGGGGAAGGGGAGCCTCTGAGCTGGACAAACAGGTCCTGCTGGTTTCCAGACTCTGCCCTAGCTGAGCAGAGCACCAAGACTGCAGGAGCTGGATGCTCTCTGGTAGGAGCAGCACCAGTACTTGGTAAGATCAAAGTTTAGTAAAGGCTCCATAAAGTACCACTAGAGTGTCTGAGCTTTGTTTAGCAAGTCTCCATCAGAACAGTCACTAATTTATGTGCAGTTAATACTTAAGTTCCTCTTACAAAGCACCACTGATGTCATTAAATTAACTGTTTCTAAACCAAGATTAAAAGCATCACTTTGCTATAGTCTTTCCTTTAGGGAGACACCAGCTTGGATATGTTCCCTATTTAGGGAACAGAGGTCATATCCTGCTTTGTCTCTGTAGAGGCAACTCCTACTCTTCCTGTTGCCTCGCTCTTTCTGTCTGTGTCCCTGCAGAATAGCAGGGGGAGTAGGAAGGAAGGAGAGCGGGTCCAGTACAAAACTTCATTCAACACAGTCAAAGAAACCCAGCCACTAAACAGGAGCTTTATAACAGAGCAAATCAGTAGAGCTTATGTACACAGCTCACCCCAGAAACTGCCAAACCAAATCAGGAAAAGGACATAGAATCATAGAATAGTTAGGGCTGGAAAGGACCTCAAGATCATCTAGTTCCACCCCCCCTGCTCTGGGCAGGGACACCTCCCACTAAACAATGTCATCCAAGGCTATGTCCAACATCAATATATCCATCCTGCAACACTACTCTTCTGCTTCAGAGCATTTCCCTCCTTCTCGCATTTAACTTCTTCAACTAGTCCTTCATTCTCATTACAGTAACACTGGCTGATCCAGGGGATGGTCCTGGAGTTTTAGAGAGGTTTTTTCTACCTGTGATCCCCTGCATGGAAGTCTCTCCTGTCCCCACTGTATTTTGGAGTGCTTCGCTATCCAGAATGCTGTTCTCCCTTATTCCTGATTGCATGGAAGTAGATTTCTCAAATTGTGTTAAATCTCATGAATCATCAGCCTTCTGCAGGCAGCACACTGAAGGGAATACACTTCAACACTAGGAAACCAGGAGTGCTTTGGAGAAGTGATTCTTCAGCTGAGGCTACCTCAGGCACCATTGTGCTGTAACCTAACTGTGAGATGTCTTTACTCACCGTGTTACGTGAGAGGAGGCCTGGGGATGCTTGACTGATGGGAGGCATGTTCTAGGGCTTGGTGCTCCTTCTCTTACGTTGTCTTCAACTACACCTCACAGAAGATCTCCTGAGACTCTGATGATCATGACCTTGAGAGAACAGGGAGCAAACCTGAGGACACAGAGAGGGAATCAGAATGAGAAGTTGTGTGGGTTTATGTTTTTGTTTTCTGAGAGCAAGCTGACTAGGGAAGCAAAGTCAGTATGAATCCCACTCACTGCTGACAGACCAGATCTAGAGGAAAGATAGAGAAAACTCATATAATCCATTGACTCCATTTTACTTTTCATTGCTTTAGGAGCCTTCTCCAGAGCTGAGCTGTGGGGGAGCTGCTTTCTGCTTGGCAGCTGAATCCCAGTTATGCTTGCACGGATTTTTCATTCCTGTATTTTGTGCCTCAGCACATTGTCCATAGCGCTCTGGAAGTGTTCTCCAGAACTGATGAGCAAACTGAAACCCTCTGATCCCTGCTGCATGGCAGAACATACCAAAGATTTTCCCTTTTCCTCTTAAAAGCTGAAATAAGGAAGTCTGCTTTGTAGGTTCAAAGCGTTTTGAACCGAGCAGGTTTAGTGCATTTTGTTCTTTCTGACAATCAGAAAGTGCAGTCTCATTGCAGCTTGTTAAAATAAAGCTGCTTTGCTGGTTTAAGACACTTTCAGAGATTGTGGCAAGTTGCCACATTCCAGTTAAGCAATTTCCTAAAGTTGACATATTTAAGAACCCCCCACGTGGTTTTCTCAGCCATCTCACTCCTCCATTTCACTGCAAGGAGGAAAACAACAACAAAAACACACCCACCAAAGCTCAACCACAACACAGAGCCCCCGTCCCTAGCCTGATACATGTGAGGTTGAGTATTCTCTGCGGGCCTTCCTCCATTTCTGGCCTTGTTACACTGGAGGAGTGTTGTAAGATTTACTCCCAGCAGGGTTTTCTATCCCGCCTGGCAGGAGGTGCAGTAGGGTACCAATGGTGTTCAGAGTCTTCCACTGTACAGGTGTGGTGTTTCAGGTTTCAAAGTATCCTGGGGAATTCAGTGTTTTCAGTAATGCCCAACTTATTCATGTCCCTTTTGGAAAGATCCAGATTAAACACTGTAAATGAAAGGAGTCTAAAAATCCCATGAGTGATCTCTGTTTAATGACCAAGAGCTGGTTTGCTGCAGTGCAAAGTCTCAAAGTTTAAGGAATGAATTTGTGCCCACAGCCCTCAGAACTGTCAGTTCACAGGCAGAAAAACACAACATAGAATCCCTTTCTCTTTCGCCTGCTCCTGAGGAGGGGAGGATTTCCAGTACAGAATAGCACACAGGCTTCTTACAATGGCTTTTTATTTGCCCCTAAGCAGTCATGGTTTTTTCTCATGTCTGGTTGCTGCCCCTCAGCAGCCCCTCCTCAGATGGAGCAGAAATCCTGAAGCCCAGATGCTGCTGGATTTATTTACCAGGTGATGGTTAGGGATACTTTAAGACAAAAAGGATCTAACTAAGCCCATGGAATGCAAAAGAGGTGATGAAGTATTTTGAAGAGCGCTTCCTAAGGGGACTGTACAGCACAAAAAGTGAAAGATGTAAAACACTGCAAAGCTCAGCAGAGAGAGGGGATGAAGGTGAACACAAGTGTATAGATCACTTTAGAAACAATCCTAAAGGCTGATGCTCTGGGGTTGTTTTCTAACTCTTGGAGTGATAAATTCTGTGTGGAAGTGGTGGCAAATGAACTTCCCTGGTCCAAAGATTTCTTCCCAGTCCCCAACCAAGGGGAAAACTCAGGCTCAGGCTTCACACACATGCACAAAATGCTTCAATTCTGATCCTGCCCTGGCACATTTCCTTTTTATTACACATTCAATGCAGGTTTCTATTGGAAGAATACAGTTCGAGAGCTTTGATCTGTTTCCATTGAACCCTCTGCAAATGAGCAACCTACCTAACCCACTTCCATGGGGAAGGCTTGCTTTTCACTGACTGACTATGACAGTACACTTCTCTTAAACAAAACCAAAGAGAAAAGAAAAAACAACCCAAACCCCATCTCCTGCTCTGATGAGGTGCAGGGACAAATGCGCTATGTGGAGCTCCTGTGGAAAGTCACCAAAGTAATGGATATTGTATCTGGCTTAAGGATCCTCAGCTTGGAGCTTGTCTTTGTGCATGTGTGGGATCATTTTTCAAGTGTCGATTAAAATCTTTCCTGGCTGCTCTATGATGCCCAATAGCTGTTGCAGGGCTGTCTGTTGCATGGCCAGTTGTTGCTTATCAGTCTCCTTGTATTTTCCCCATACAATTGTTACCAGGTCAGCAGCATTTTCCTTCACTTTCTAAATGGGCACAGCAATGATGAAAGTCTCAGAGTCACAAACTGAAACTGCTCTTTTGTGGGTGGGAATCTGAGTTCAGGTGTCTCCACTCTAAATACCGTTTCTGTGCCTGAACTAATGACTGAAACCCCATGTGGCTGCTCTGGGCAAATGGCAACCAGTAAGACAGAGCCCCAAGGAGATTTTTGGAAGAACAGAATGTGAGCAGTGAGCCATGGCAGCTTTCTCATGCAGTGGCTGTGAAAGGAGAAATGTGACCCCAGTCCTTGCCAAAATAGCTCCATTCTTTCTAGTGGAAAGCTGATAATTTGGAGCATTTCAGAGAATAAGGTTTCTTAGCTGAGATTTCCCAGGGTGCAGACAGAATGTCTTCAGCTCTGAGACCTGCAACCTGCTCCTGCACAGGCTTAAACTTTTCTGCCTAAAATTCTTTTTGTGTCTGACTTTCTCTTCCCCAAAATCTCATGCCCCAAAGCAGCAGGTTGGGGAAGTGGGTGTCGGAGTGAGGAGGGGAAGCTGGAACTCTTGAAGTGCTCAGGTAATCGAGTCAAAGAAGCAGAGCGTTGGATTTTGTTGTGTTGTTTTCTTTCTCTTGGTCTAATAATGTCTGAGTCCTGTTGAGAACAAGCTGCTAATCCACCTCATTCCCCAGACAGTACCCGAGGGAATGGAAATGCATGTTATTGAGGCTGCACAAATAGAAATGTGGAAGACTGAAGGGAGATGGTTGGGGGGGCAGGGGAAGAGAAAAGAAAAACCCTTTTGGGATTAAGGACAGCATCCTGGGCAGTGAACTCCTTCATTAAAGGAGCTCAGTTCTTTCAGAGTACTGCTACACATGCAACATCCTGCCCCTTGGTCCCTCACTGTCTCTGCCGGTGCTCAGTACCTTGCAGGATGAGGCTTGCAACAGGGAGGAAAGGGAAGTGCAAGAATGTGCTGAGGACCCAGAATTAGTCATTCCCTTCCTGACCTTGCTGAAGGAAATATCTGTCTTTATATTTTTTTGCTGTAAACTCTGATTCTGTATTTGTGCTGTAAGTTCACACATGCACAGGCTGTTGGGTTCTTTACTCTTGCCTCCCCCACCAGACAACCAAATGTACTTGAGAGTTGTTTTACAGATGTGTGAGAACGATCGGTGCAGTCATAAAAATGATGAAGGATATGCTCTCTAAAGGCACTGCAAGTTTTAAATCTTACTGAGAGATCTGTGAGTTGTAACACAGCCCCGATACCCAAAACATGACCTGCTGCTTCCTCCCCAGATTATGAACCTTTCATAATCTTTCTCCCCATCACTCACTGCTTTCTGACTGCAGCCATTGTAAATGGGAATGGAATGTGGGGTAGTTTTCTTTATGTGAGGAGAGATACAATGAATTTGCAAAGACACTAAACAACTATAGTTCTAGAGAGAAGCATAGTGTTATCTCTGGGCTGCATTCATCTCTCTACAGCTTTATGGGCTAGCGTAGCTAAATTGGACAAGTACTTGTTCACCTGCCATCCTTTGAGAAGCCTGGGTTGCATTAGCATCCAAGCACCTTCTAAACTCCCTCTTCCCCAGCTGGGTGAAGCTGGGTTAGGGCACTGTGTGTGCTCTAATGAGCCAGGAGCTGAGCCTTGAAGACTGTAAGATGTGGAACCATCAAAGCATGTAAGCTCCTAACTCACTATTGAAGTCTGCAGGGGCTCTGCAGTGGTTTGCTTAGGAGCATGCAAGGCACGGGAAGGAGAGGAAGGATCTAAGCTGAGGTTTCCCCAAGTGTCCAGGAGGATTTACTCAGGGCTGATCTTTGCTTGCTGCACAGAGATAGAAGTCTTTGAGCTCTTGAGGCTCTCCAGAGTTTTTCAGCGCTGTTACAATGCAGGTCAGTGTCTCAGCCAACACAGAATCCCTGGAAGGGATCTCAGGAGATCCTTTTTGCTGTCTTGCCAAAGGCATGAGTCGCTCTGCCTAGTGCGTTTCTAACAGATGCTTGTTAACTTATTGTTAAAGACCTTGGTTGAAGGCCAAGGCTGTGGTAAACTAGGCTTTTTAAAGCATCAGCTGCTGAGGACCAGGTTCCGGACTGATGGTGATACCCTTCCAGATGGTCACTGGGTTTGTCTGAGCTCTTCTTGATCTGACTGTGTGTGAACAGATACAGGATCTGGGGACCCTGTGGAAGGGATCAGATAGTGAGAACAGGAGGTGTGCTGTGCCTAAACAGAAGTATTCTTCATAGCAGGGTAAACCCATAAGCCTGTTAAATGGCACAGGCACTAATGTAATGAGTGGATGTGAAACTTTAACAGGTCTGTAGGCCAGTCTGGAGTGATGATACCCTTCAGTATATGTTTTGTGCAAGGGGAAGAATTAGTCTTCCTGTGCTCCATATGGAAATGCAGTTAAGCCTAATGAAGCATGGCTGATCTAAGGAAGCTAGATGGGTGCTGGAGAGAAGTCTGAGCTTGAGAGGAGGCTGAGCTGCAGATCTGATGTGGCAGCAGCAGGGTTGTGCTCAGCAAATGGTAAGCTCTCAGTCCTGCAGGGCCTCTCAATCATTCTGTTGCAGTTGCATGTCCTGAGGTTAAAAAGGAAGGGGGAGGGCTTTCCTTTTTAGTGTTCACTGGGTGTGAAATCTTTGATATTTAAGCAAAGGACTGTTCCTGTAGCTGCATTAGGCTTGGGTGCCTCTCTAGGATTAAATCCTTTAAGAGAATCATTTTGAGGCACAGGGAACCACTTGCTTGTGCAGTTCCATCCTCCCACTCATGCTCTTCGCTGGGGAGGCCTCAGCTGAGTGTTTACAGTTCTCAGTTGCTGGGATTGTGGAAGGGAAAGAAGGGGAGAGAAAAGCAGTGGTATGTGGCCTCCAAGTGACCCAGAAATGATGCTGTCTGCATCATCTGACAAAGCAGAAATAACATACTGTAGTGTTTGGGCAATGGCTATTGTGTCAGCCTCAGGCATGACTGAAGGTTCAAAGGAAAATCCATCCATCTGGTATTCCAGCTCTCCCTATCCTCTGCCTCTCTGTGCTTTATATACTAATTTCTCCTAAGGCTTTTTACCCCTCCTTCTGCAGACCTCTCTGCACTTTTCTGCTTGTGCTGGGTGCTCGTTTGTACCATTTTTTTAGCAATGCATTGAGAAACTATTTCCTTTTCTTCTACAAGCAAAAAACAAAAGTCCTCAGGCCAGCCCAGGCACGCGGGTTCTGCACAAGCACTCGGCTGTTCCTGTGCAGGTGCTGCCGCAAGTGGTGGCACTGGGACTCCCTGAGCCAGTCCCTCGGTGATGTGAGTGACCCGGTGATGTGATGCTCCCTGCCCTGGCAGCCTGCAGATGAGACCAGGGAGTTCTGGTGCTGCTCGGAGTGCCTTTTGCCAGCCTGTCATCATGCTGATTTCCTCTGTGCTTCAGCAGCTATGGTGCAGTCAATGATCTGCCATGATCTGGTGGTTAGATCAGAGCACTGAGAGTTCGCTCTTTGTGACCTGTTTTTAGAGCTGCTCCTTCGCTTTGTGCAAATTATTTTTAATCCTTCCTCTTTCTTACTTTTCATAAGGTGCTGCCACATGGGGTCTTGTGAGTACGTTAACAGTCATAAGTTGGTTTGGGCATTCAAAGCAGTGGCTTTGCTCTACAAACTGTCTGCTTCTAAGGCAGCTGTGCCAGTGATCCAGCGTAGCGGTAACCTACATACCTGGTGCCTTTGATTGCCCTATATCATCAGTGGGGACAGGAAAAAGAGCCAAGGAAGAGGTTGCTCTGGCCACTGTTTCAGCAGAGCAGACCTGGAAGCTAGGCTTTGCACTTTGGAGTCCTGTTGAAACAATCAGCTGGGTCCAAGGAAGAGAATGTGAATTCCACAGACTGCAAGTCAGTGTCTGATGTGTGAGCTCCTCTTCTTGGGTACCATCTCAAATAAATAAGTTGAATCTGCTACCTGATAGCTCTTTGTAATGTTTTACCTGCTGGGGTAGCCTTACTCATATAGGGTTGATGAAGATGTTGAAGTACTATCGTTTAGAGGATTCAGTTCTCCTGGTTTTGAGGGCAAAGCCACATGGATGAGAAATTGACTTCATTCTTTTAGGCTACAAATAATTCCTTGAAATGTCTTCTTTTTTGTGTGTGTGTGTGTTTTCTTCTTATTCTGAGTTGTGCATTTTCCTCCTGTACAGCTTTTGTGCTTGCCTTGAACAGAGCTGTTTGAATTCCATGCTGAATTCAATGTAGCTTTGAAGTTTGTGGGATTATAAGACTCTCCAGCTGAATCCTGCATCATCTGAGTGTTCCTAATGAAAGCACAGATGGGAATGATGGGTTTCTGTGTTGAACGAAATGTTCTATAACAGGTTTGAATGAGTTTGCATTGCTAAACGAGCATATGCCATGTTAAAAGGGTACAGACCCACTCTCCCTTGTCTCACCAGGCATATTTGGTTTTAAACCATTCAAAATCAGGCATTAGTTTAGTTCGCCCTATACTGGAAAGGGAACAGTCCATGCTGTCATAAGGTATTTTTATGCCTACGCACAGAACAACTTAGTTCTCTGAGCACAGAGGGAAAATGAGACTTTCTGAGTCTTGGGCTGCCTATTGGTGATGCTGTGATCAGATGATAATAACAGCTCAAATAGCCGTGGGGCATTCATGTGGGTCAGCTGCTGAAAGCTTAAGTTCACAAAAGGAGCAGCTCAGTGTTGGGTTGTGTGGTGCAGCAGCTGCAGAGACGTTTGATTTTGGACACACCTCATATCCCTGAGCTTCAGCCCTAAATACAGAGTCCTGTCGAGCACTTCTGCTTTGGTGTTTGCTGCTTTTCCTGTGGTATCCAGGTGATTTATTGGCTCTGTTATGATCATCTTTTCCAAACCCAAGGAAGAAGGTTTGAAATGAAACACTGGCTCTTCCCTTTGCATGGATCGATTCAGCTGCACCTTTTTGCCTTTTTAACTCAGCTGAAGCACACCCGCACCGCTGCTGGGCTCCTGCTGCTGCTGAGATCTTTATCGCATTCTCACATGGTTGCTGAGCATGACTTCAGAGACAAATTTGGCGAGTCAGATTCTGACCTTTTTATGTTCTCTTCAGTGCTCAGGTTGCTCAAGGTTTTTTTCTTGCCTGACTTAGGGTTTCTCTATATAACGGCACTGGGGAAAATAGATAAGAGTCAGCTAAAGCTGTGAAGTGAATCCACTTTCACTGGATGCCTTACAGTGACTCATCTTGTTTTCCTCAGTGTCCCATGCAGACACTCTCTGAGTTCAGTTTTGTCTCTGGTTCAGGATGCAGAAGGGCAGAACTTCCAGATGCAGGTAGTGCAGTGTCCTGCACCCACAGCAGCTACTGCTGGTGCTTTGGGGAGTGCACCCTTGCCCTCTGGGCCTGTTCTTGGCAGGAGGTTAATAGAGGAGTTCCTTCCTGATTAATTCCTGTCTGGAGGAAGATAGATGATTTGCATTTCTCTTGGCCACATGTAAGAGCTGGGTCATGATCCTTTTAAAGCTTCAGCTGCCGGCTTGTTAAATTGCAGGGCAGTGAGTGGCTGTAGGCTGGGGAGCACTGGTGTGAGCTCACATTTATTGTCTTTTCAAGTGCTGCCAGACTCCGTGAGATTTCATCTCCTGGGACAGGAGAAATATGATCTGCTTTTGAAGGAGTGCTTGATTTGTTGATTAAATGACAATTGTTTGGTTTAGGTATTGTGAAACCCCCTCTTGTAAACATTGCATATGTTTCAAGTCATTGAGAAAAGCTGTAGGCATCAGTGAGCAGAACCTTTCGTGAAAGTGTGAAAACATGGCATTTGATTGTGAAATGTGTGACTGAAACAAAGTCGGGCTCAAACTCTTGATGTTCTGAAGAAACCTGGGCTTGCACATTGATATAGCAGAAACCCTCTGGCTGTCCACAAGATGTCTAATGTATAGTTCCCATTCTGTGCCTCGGTTTCCTTTTTTTGTGAACTGAAAAGAATTCTTCTTTCTGCATTTATAGGGTATTCCAAGATACATGGATTGAAAGCATGTGAAAAGCTAGGCAGGACTTCAGAAAACTGCACTCTTCTAGCCTCCATTTCTTCCTTCCAGATTATTTGGATGAGATGCATTGAATTCAGAACAATTGGTTTTGAGCCAAGTGGAAAGCTGCAGCATGTTTAATGTGCTTCCCCTTCAGTGACTGCTGGAATAAGGTGCCATTTTTCTAAACATGAATAAAACACAACTGACAAGAAGCTTGAGCTGACCCCCAAACGTGTGAAACAATTTCTCTGGTTAGGGACCATCATTGTTAACATTCTCTGACAAACTGAGTTACGATGTGATTTTGATCAGTGATCCGGAGGTCAGTAATTTTTGGGCTCCAGTTGGAATACTGAATTCTTCCAACTCATATCTCCTTGCTTGGCAAGGGCTCCTGAATTCTGCACCCCAGTGCCAGTGGTTTCACAGATGCCATTGCTTTCTTGTGCCGTGTCTGCAGAAGTGAACTGCGGAACTTGTGTGTGCTTGGCCTTTGTTCATCACCATTTAAACTCCCAACCATTGGCTTAAGGTCCTGGAAATGGGCAAACTTGTATCTCAAGAGATCTGCTGTTTATTTTGTATAAATAAATAAAAAAGGAAAAGCTTGGCAGCTTTTTCCTAAACATCTTGGGCCTGATTCTCACACAGGCTGTGAAGGGACATTCATTTTAGGAGTGCAGTAGGAGGAGATCAGCATGCACCCACAAGCAGACCTCGCAGCATGTGCAGCTCTTGGAGCAAACAAGAACGGGGTGTCCTGGCCATCAGCTACAGCAGAGCAAGAGGAGGAGGGCTCTGCTGGAGCACACCCTGCGAGCAGCCACGTACTCCAGCTGCTCCATATCCTGTCTCTGCTCTTGTTCTTTCCCATCTCTGTGGGTTTGAGGTAGTTGGAGTATCGTCGCTTCTGTTGTGGGGCTTGCCATTTGTGATGAGTAGGATGTGCCGTTTGGCAGGCAGGCAGTGAGTAGCTTACTATTGGCTTTATCGCTCCGTCTAGGTTGTGGTTGGAGACCTGCATGTTGTTTGTGGCTTTTTCTGTGCGTCACTGAACCCAGAATTTTTATTATATTCTCAGAAAAGGGTTTTGCAAGAGCTCAGCCATTAAAGCTGAACCCTGTAGTTTAGTTAAAGTCTGGGCAGGAAATAACAAAATTGAGCTCATCCTAGGGGAGAAGCGTGGTGCGAGGAGGGTGGGAGAGAATTCAATACACTATTTATAGACAACAAATTTGGACTTGAAGAGTAAACGTGAAGGAGTTACCATGGGAAAATGGGACTTGGCGATCCAAGATCCTCAGGCTTGTGCTGTCAGCCTGCTTTCTGCTTCTGTTATGTCCCAATGAAGAAGAGAAGTTTGACACTGAAATCTGCTGCACAGAGAGCCTTCCAGCAGTATCCTTCTAGGAGATTGTGCTACGGATAGGACTTGTCAAGTGATAATACTCTAACCCATGTTTTCTTGAGCAGTATGGAAGTAGCTGAGGTTGACACATGCTCCAGGGAGCTGGGGCAGTAGGAGCTGGAGAGCCATGGGCAGGGTGGGGAGGAGGAGGCAAGTTACTGTGCTCACTGTCAGCCAGCAGGTCATTGACAGAGCTGGAAGTGGAGTCCAGCTCCCTGCAGCCCACGCCCATTCTCTTACCCATTAAATGTGATGCTCTGGGGTTATGTTTGAACAGTTGAGGAGAACTTTAGTGGGGAATGCAAGAATAGTGGCTGCACCTCAGGAATATCCTTCCTCAAAGCAGCATGCTGTCCTTATGATACTGCATATGTGTATGTGGGGCATACAGTTTTGCATAATCTCGTTTACTTAATTTGTGATTTTCCACTTATAAATAGCTGCTAAGTGCTTCTTGCTTTCCACTGTGGGTTTTGGAACAGATTCCCACACCTCTTCTTACCACTGTCAGTGCTTTCAGTTCCCTGCTTTGTACTGGGTCATGTGCTACTTTTAAGGCATTTGCATAAAATTAGAGTTACATATAACTAAGCGTGGAGCTCCAGCATTACAGAGTATCCTGATATCCTTCTTTCAGGAATAGGGATCTTGCCTGGTGGGAGGTCCTACACTAAAGTGACAGATCACAATCAGACTGAGGAGCTGAGACCTGACTTTTACACACAGACCTGTCAGGTCCTTTACTGGCTGTACCAGTTTCAGAACCGCTCTGCGGTCTTGCTTCTTCCCCAAAGTGCTTAGCAGCCCTGAGGTATGCCCAGGAATGGAGATGAGGTGACCCAGGGAAAGAGGCAGTAACATACCACAGTGCCCTGGGAATCCTACATACTGCGGCTGACTCATTTGCCTTTGGCTGGATTCTGTGGTTGCAGTTTGTATATCAAAGTGCATATCATCACTGAATGGCCTCCAGAAAAAGAGGAGGCCTCAGTGATTTCTGTCTTCCTTCTTTCCATGATATATCTATTGCACAGCTGGGAAGCTGACTTCTGGCACATTGGGGGCTATTGAGTAGGCCTCAAACTTCCTGCAACCTCTTCCTTCTGCCTCTTGAGAGGGGACCTTCCCTCTCTATTTATACCAGTTCTTCATTGCTCCTATTGCCTCTATTCCCAATCTGTATTCCTGGTTAACCTCATTTCCAACCTAGGGGCTGCCAAGATCCCCTGTTCTTTGGGAGGAAGAGAAATGTGCTCCCCTCACTTCTCCTGCCAGGGCAGAGAAAGGAAGTGCTGTCATCCCCTTTTTACAAAAACAGGTACTAGGGCTGAGAACTATCAAGTGGAGTTTCCAAGGTAATTTCTTTTAGGTCTTAAGCTCCAGAGCTATGTTAGGAAGTTACAGTTAAAAGGTTCCTCTGGTTTCAGCTGAGTGGTTGGAGTGTAAGTGCAAAGGGATAGCTGAGCCCTCTAGGATGTGGCACTTGCGCTTCTGTATTCATGGCATGAAGAGTTTCGATCACTTTTGGTTTAACCCATTAGAGTTTATTAACCATTTGTTAATAAATCTCAAACTACAAACAGGCACTGCTGTCTGAATTCACAAGCAGGCAGAGACAAACTCCCAAACCAACATCCGCTCCTGCTAGTTACCATGCACACATCACCAGGAAGACACAGCACATTCTAACCATATCCCCTCTGCATCCCAACAGGTGAAGCTGATAGACTACATCCACAGACAGCGGCAGTGTAAGCTGAGTGTGCCTCTCAATGACAGGACAGCAGAGCTCAACAGCTACCCCAGATTCCATGACTGGTTAGACATTGTCAACGTGAGGAAAGAAGTTGTACAGGTAAGGGGAAAACAATGCTCCAAACAGACCCTTCCCACCCTTTCAAGACATTCCACCTGCATTTTGGGTTTACAGTTGTTTCCTGAACTTACTTCCAGGCAAGGTGGGAATGTGAGGGAAAGGAAGCTTCCTCTCTCACAGAAGCAGTGGTCACCCAGCAGGAATGCTGTAACATTCCCTTCCCTTTGCCCTCCTCCCAGAGTTAGGAGGGATCTTCTCATAGCGCTGAAGCAACACCTCAGCTGTATTGCTCAGTATGAGCCAAAGGCCCTCACCAGGACCTTCCCTCCTGTTGCTTGCTGATCTGAGGATGATGCCATAACTTCATCATTTGCTGCCTCTTAGATAATAATAATCCTGTACCATACTATATTCTGCATTCAGTATTAGCCAAAAAAGGACCAAGACTTAGAAATTTGTGCACTGATGTGTCCAGCAAATGGGCAAAAATGCTGAGTTGTTACAGTCTATTTATTTCTAAAAGCATACAAGCCATGATTATAAATTAGAAAGATCCCAAAATAAACCTCTAAACACAGACCAGCAAAGGGCATTAGAGTTTACAAGTTTGTTGCAGACTGATGGTTTTAAACTGTATAGCCTCACACAGCACTCAGACTATATTACTGCAACCTAGTAATTGTCAGGGGGATTTTGACCTGGGTTTTGTCTGGGTTGGAGTCTGTGCTCAGAAACAAATGAGGTCTTTTCATTTTATACACACACACAAGTAAAGTCTCTACCAAAGAGCATTGGATCAGTGTAAAAGAATGGAATGAATAATCCTCCCATGGTGGCCAGCATCAGCTGTTCATGCTCACAGACCATGGCTCCTTCTGATCTTTACAATTCAATTCTTGACATGCAAATCACTGAGAACCTCTTTACAGCACAGAATAATCCGACACTTGTGCTGGAATTGGGAATGATGAGATCAGCCCAAGCCCCAGCTCCTGTCTCTGACACTTCTGGGTTTTTTGGAAGGGAGCCTGGAATCCCAGTGGTGTTTAGAGGATTACTGGAAACTCCAGGACTGCAGGGCACTGACATCAGATTGATCCCTTGGACCTGGACTGGGCATGGCTGCCCTGGGAACACATCACTTCAGTGTAATATTAATGGCAATATAAGTAGAGCTCAACTCACTGATGGCTAAGCCAAGCAGAAGAGGCTTTTTCCATCCTTTCCCCATTTTTGGCTCTGCAGGCCAGACCAGAGTGTTCCCACTCACTTTCCTTTGATCCTTACAAAAGCAAAAATTTTCTTTGACTTCGGCAGGAATCTGCCTGAGTGAAAAATTCCACAGCTTTTCATGGAAGTTATTCCAGCTTGGACCTGATGTAACTAAGCCGACTCTGGTGAAACAGGATGAGTTCAGGGCCAAGCTCTTCCTTTTAGTGCTGTTCATTTTACATGTGCTGCTGGATGTTACCGTCCAGCGCAGTCAGGTTTTGGGTAGCATGAAAGGTGCAGCTCTGACAGTAAGGGAACAGCAAAGCTGCCTGTTGCTGTGGCCAAGCTGCCAGGCTCCCAACTATTGTGGGTTTCTAAGGTTACTAGAATTGCCTGAGCCTAAAAGAATGTCTTTGTAGCTCTTTTTTAAATCCTTTGTGATGCTGCAGAACACAGGGGGGAAGGGAAGAGGTGATGAGAAAGGGGGGAGAGGTGGACAGTTCAAATCTGCTGCATCCTGTTAATTCAGGGAGCAAAGAGGGTTGAGGCTGCCCTTCCCTGTGTGTGCCATTACAAAGGGTGACAAACTGACTTTTGATCTATGCAGGAAGAGAATATTTTCCAGCTGTTTATTATTTTTATTCATGTTCACGTGCTACCCCCTCCCAGGCAGTGAGCAGTGTGATGGATGGTGTTCCTTCTGCTCTCTGGGACAGAAATATCAGAGGTGTAACAAAGCCATTCAATTCCTCTGTTATTCCAAATGTATGGTTCTGCACCCATTTCATGCAGCTGCAGAGCACTTCTGTAGCTTGTGTACGAGCTGGACAGGAGACCTATAACACACATGGGTTATTCCATGTTTTTGAGTAGACATGCTGGAACGGGCTGTAACTGGGGAAATAACTGGGCTATAAACTAATTGCTTTGTTCTTGCAGTGATTTTTTTTATCCCGTTATTTCACTGCTTAGGAAACAGTGCAGCCAGTGTTAGTGTTTGTGGCAGGGATAGCACAGTGCAGGGGAGAGGTTTGTCCGTGAGGAGTTGTCTTTCAGAACTGTTACAGATACCGTGGGATCATTCCTGCTGTTGCCCAGATTTCACACACCATGAGCTGCGCCTCAGCATGGGAACCACTGACAGAAGGAGCTTTAATAGGTTAGTTATTAAGAAACATATAATGGTTTCCCTTAGCTTTATGCACACTGCCTGTGACATGACTGGGGAGAGAGAGGTATAGGGAGCCTTAAAGAGATGGCTAAGTAGGTCAGACAACAAAGAACAGGGACACCCACGTTCCATACTTGGCTCTGTGGCTGGTGAACGGGATACCCTGGGGAATGACTTTTCATCCCTTAAGGTGGTGTTGTAATGTGCCTAATATGAAAATATTAGCCACATAACCCTCTATTTTTGAGACTTTTAGGCTCTGAAACTAGTTGGAGAAGTTGCCTGGTACCTGTAGGGCCTCAGAGCACAGCTGCAGCAGAACCCTTGCCTAGCCACCCCTGAGATCTGAACAGAAAAGCAGGTGGAATGCAGGAGGTGCTCTCCTGGGCCCACTGCCTGTCATGGGCAGCAGGGAGAAAGGCTCATGGGTTTTGCCTTTTTAAATGGCTCTGAATCCTTTTGCTTTTCTAGTGTTGCTGGAGAGACTATTTCAAGACTGTGCTAATCTGTGACATAACACCTTTGAAAACCAGCCTAATGGCAAGCAGTCTTTTAGCTCAGTCAGAGAAACAATGCTCTTTTTCTTTCTCCCCCTCCCCTCTCTCCCCCCAGTCCTCTCCCAAATAAAGCTGCCACGCAGGGAAGCACAGAAGCTCCCAGGCTCTCCTGTCAGAAATAGAGCACTGGCTCTAATTTAGAGTATCTGCTGACTCCTCTAGTCCAGAGTGAGGACTATTTTTGCTCAGTGATTCGCTCTAGACATTGTGAAGCTTGAAAGCTCTTGCTGTTATAATTGCCGTCGTCTTGTCGGGATCCTTTCTTTCTCTGAAAACCTATATTTGAAACAAGAATAATGACTGCTTGTAAAATCCTTTAGTTCTGTGAGAGATTAGAGTAATAACAATGCACTGCTTGTGGCGTTGGGCAACAGCTAAAGCTCCGGTGAAGGTGGATAACAGCGAGCCAGTCATGCTGCGCAGGGTGAAAGGGCTGCTCTGTGTGGACCTAGCAGACTTGGAGGTAGGTGGTGAATACAAGCTTCAATCTAACCTGTTAAAGCTCCTTCAGATGATGCTGTTTGCTCTCTCTGAACACACAGCTCTGAGGGGTGAGGAAACGTTGAACCCCCACCCCAACCTGTGCTATTTCTGTTTCTTTGTTATTGTTCCTCTCATCAGTTGCCAGAAAGTGGTGGCTGGTGTGGGGCAGGCTCTGCTGTAGAGCTAGGCTAAGGCTGTTCTGGAGCTGTCTTCCTAAGTATTTTTCTAGGAGATGCTCTTGGTTTTGGCTGGGAGTTCTAGAGATTGATTAGTACTGTGTGCATGAGGTTTACTACTGAAATGATGCATAAATGATTAAATACAGTGGACTGAAATTGGGAAAAGAGATACTGGAACTGAGAACTAGAAAAGACAGGGTGAGGAACGGAAGAACCATAGACAGAAGATACATTTAAGCTATGTAGTTGTCTCCACTGAGTAAAAGTTACTCAGAAAAGGGACCTAGAATAATATACTTGTCTGGATTGTCCTGCTCCCATTGAGAGTTGGAGTCGAGATGTGGAGGGAGGGAAGGAAAAGGTGAACAGAGTGCTGTCCCTACTCTTAGACTGATGGAAGAAGCCTCTTGCAGAGGTATTATCTTGGTTCTGGGTTTGGGGCATTGCTACCAAAACAGATTAAAAATCTTTCTTCAGCACAGAAAAAAGTCCTCTCTGCCTTTACTGTTATTCTTCCCAGAAACTTAACTATCCTATTTGTTCCCGCATACAACTTGTCACCATCTTAAAAAATAGCACGAGAACATAGTCATCTCCTTATCATCTTCTGAAACATGCCTGAACCAGCCCTGCTCCCCATGTAGCAGGGGTTCCAGTCAATCAAGTTTGGAAAGCTGTTTTTAGAGTAGATAACTGCCACGCACAGGGAGGGGCAGATCCTGCCCCAGGGCTTGCTGGCTCTAAGCAGAACTGTGACACCAGGGAAACTGCTGGGGCAAATGGAATAGCGTTGGATTATGGCTTTTCCACTTGGGGAATGTATTTGACTCCTAATGTATATGTTTATTTGTAATGCCTCTTGTTTGCTTGTGAGACTTGTCTTGTTCCCCCATTTAGTGTTTATGCCAAAGACACAGGCATGGATTGACACTGAGAGACCATGGCAGATGGCTGTACTTGCACAGACTACGATCTAGTTGATAATTGATGGAGGAAACGTATGGGCTTTATGTGTGTGCATCCTTACTTTGGCTGGGGAATAGGAGAGGCATATCTGCCTGAGCCTATCAGGTTTCCACAGCTGTATCCTCTCATCTTTCTCTGTCAGCATATCTGCCTGAACAGACCATGAGGACTTTGGCTGTTTGGGGGGATTTCCATGAGCATGGCAGCAGAGACTCTGGCTGGACTGCGAGATAGCAGGGACCCTGAATGTGCTAATTGTGTGTATGCAAATTAACTGTGTCCTGCAGGCTTCCTGGATCCCAACCTCCATCGCTGTGTTTCAGCTGAAGGCCTCTCCCCAGCAGAAACAGCTCTTGGAAAATATTCTCTCCCACTGCTAGGGCTCCCTTCCTTTGCCAGGGGGTCCAAATGCCCCTCACAGCCTTGTCACTGTGAATCACTCATGGCTTGAGGTCAGCATGAGGCTCATGGTACCCCTCAGGATCTGCAGGGAAATATTGCAGCCTCTACATCTGCCTTCCCACAGAGCAGTAATGACAGCAGCTCTCCTGGCCACAAAGATCAAACCAGACAGGAATGCCCTGTGACTGTTGCCTCCTCTCCACCACCCACTGGGTGAGAGGTGGAACAGTGGGAAGGGAGAGATTGCATGAAACCATAGCCTGTGGATGCTCACAGCTTAAGGAAAGCTAGAAATTCCATGAGAGAGACTTTCCAGAATGCCCAGTAGATCTCCAGAAATAGCACAACAACATTTAAGTACTTTCTCCACTGGCCACCAGAAAACTAGAGCAAAATAACAACTAGCAAGCACAAGATGTTCTTAAGAGCATCCTTACATGCTTTGCTTAGAGCTATCAGTGGGAATTTAAGCACTTTATGTAATGGGCTTTCTCTTCTAGCATCTGCTGCCTTATGGGGGGATGACTGAGAGGGAATGCATTGATTTGAGAGGAGGCATTTGGGGCCTTGACAACTACCCAGCTTCAGAGGAAGAGCTGTGTCTGCCTGGCCGAGGAGCAGGTCAGGTTGATGCTGCCTCATACGAGCAGCAGCATTAGATCCTGGGGGCTTATCTGCAGGGTGGAATCTTTACCAAAAATAACCCATCACTGAGGTAGATACCAGCATTTTTGCCATGTTTCAGGGATTTAAGTTGGACACCAGACAAGATTAAAGACTCATGTGAACTCCTCACCCTGACTAATTGAGGCTAACCTTTGGATGGCTTCTTGCATACCCTGTGATTTACTTTTGTCTCTTTCAAACACGTGTAACATGACGTGCACTGTCTGTACGTCTGATAAGCAGGAGGGCCTTGTAGAAAAGTTCTCTTCCCTGTTACAAAGAGGAGTAATTTCCTGGCTTGAGCTTTCTAGCACCACCTCTGCTGAGCAATGTGTGGTGAGTAAGGCTTTAGCTTTTGCTGGCAGTTTCAGGGTGCTGAAAGATTGAAAGCAGGTTCTGTCTCTCCTGCTTTTTCTTTGTTCCTTTTTTAATCTGACCTAATTGTTAGAGTAGTATCTGAGTATCTTGCAGCTTCCCCTCACTCTGCAGTCAAGGCGAGGCGTGCCTAGGGAGGTGGTGCTTGGATTGGCCCTAATGCAGACCTTTAAGCTGCATTTTTTTAAAGCCACAGCATCCATGAAGAAGCAGGTAGAGAGAGATCTGTTGGAGCCACATTTCTCACCCTCAATGCTGAAGATGGCGAGTAGCCCCCTTTGCAAGGGCCCAGAATTCAACTTGCACTGGGGGCTTGGTGCCCACCGCATGTGGACCCTGTTGTGGTGCTTTGAAGGGGACATTCACGTGCTCAACAGCTGAGCTGGAGCATCAGCATCAGCAGAACCTGTTTGAGGAGCTGCCTTGAACTAGTGACCGTCACATTATCACGTTGGTCGAGGGGCTAACACAGAGCTAAAGCGTATCAGGCCAATCTTGCAGGGATCAGGTTGACCAGTTTTATATTAAGCCACCACATATGTGCAGCACATGAGTGGCTGTTTAAAGAAAGCCTCTTACTTCCCCTCCCTCCTCCCTCTTCAAAGGCTTATTTCTTTTGTCGCGTGTCATGGGGGCTGGCAGCAGGTTCACAAAGTCTGAGCTCGCCCAGCTCAAGGTCACTGGGATTGTTTAAATATAATCTCCTTTTCTGTACTTATACTTTCCTACAACTTGCTGTTCTGTCTTGCTAAAATTAAACTGTTGAGCAATAGACCTGCCTGTGGTGGGAAAGCTTTGTTTTCCCCAGGAAAGCTTTGCCTCCTCCACTTCACTGAATGACTTACTAATAGCTCTAATAAGTTACTGGTTACACGTGTGTCATGCGAGGGATGGGGAGGGGAGGTGATGCAGGATAACGTGACTGGGTAGCTTGCACAGGGATCTGCAATGATGGTATGAACACAGTGGCTATATCATCTGGGGTGTTTCCTTAGTGGGGGTGAGGAAATGTTTCAGGATAATTCAAGGACATTGCTGTAATCCCACTTACTCCAGGACTGTGTTAAAGCATGAAATGGGATAAATGTTTTTGTAAGAGACATTGGCATTCCTGGTGTTTCCAAGGGAAACATTTACTTCCCTACTCCAGAGCACAGGACACCCATAGTCCTGTACAAATCTTTCTCACTGTATTACACTAAATCTTGCTTCATGTTTGCCCCCCATCACTATCCCTGTTACAGCTGCTGGGGACGTCCTGCATCGAACCACCCTTGTGATACCACAGAACAAAGATGCCTCTGTCAACTGGGGAGAGGAATTCAGGGGGAGCTGGGGAAGTAGCTAACTGCAAGGCTTGGATTAACCCTGCTGTTATCAGCCCAGTTTGGTTGGGGCTCTGTGTGAGCAAACCGGTACTGGCTTGGTGCTGGAATATTTGAGTCATGGAAACCCATTCCAGTTTCAAGTCAGATGATCTGAACCCCTGGGGGTTTTTGTCCTTTGGAGTGTAATATCAGGTTAGGGATTCCAGGAGGGCAGATTTTGCACTGTGTTTTCATTGGAGTCTCTGTGTTTCCTGCGTTTTATCCAAGAGGAAGTCATTCAGGAAGAAGCTTTTTGGGGCAGTCTTACTGCTGCATCTTGGTGGTGAGGCTGTACAGAGAAATGAACTAATAATATCCAGCATCAGCTGGGGTATCTGTGCTTTTATTCTGCTAATCCTAATTATAGAACAAGCCAATGTACCCAAACTTCACTGAACTCCAGTTCTGCTGTGGCCCTGCTTTGTGCTTATGGCTCATTTAAATTCCTGGCCTCTCCTCAGTCAGCTGTGTAGTGCTTCATCCTGTTCAGGCATGTGACAGAAGATGCAGGATGCATTTCTCAGACTTCTGCCCTTTCTTAAGTTATTCTTTTTTCCTCTGCTCCACGCAACAGTTACTAAAAATGGAAACTGTGTGATTCCTCTTGGTGTTCCCACCTACAAAGCTCCCAAGGTTGAGGCTGTTCTAGCACTGTGACAGTTAAAGTCAAAAGTCATGCGTCAGACCTCAAAGGCATGAGCCTGGATTAAGAAAGATGCAATTGTTAAAGGACATTCAACAACATTCAGACTTGATTTACTGTCGGAAGTGGGGTTTGAGAATCTGGAGGATTTCAAGGTCTTTGTTTCTCCACACAGTGAGACACACTTTTGAGCTTCCCCTTGAAATAAATGTTAAAACCCTTTTAAATAGGGTTGGATTCCAGGAGTCGAAACTTTAGGAAAGAGGCCAAATCTTGTGAAATTTGTGATCTCATTGGGAGCAGGGAGGTTTGTTTAGGCAAAACTTTCAGGGAAATTCCTGGGTATCTGGGTTAAATATCCTGGTTTTGTTTATTAACCACAATTGCTGCAGCCTTACACTGGAAACCTTTGAATGGGGGAGGAGGGAGGTGACATAGCTCGGTTCTGTGTCAGGAAATACCACATCATTTCATGCTTTCCAGTCCCTTGTATCTTTTGTGTCTGCTTGATCTACACCTTATCACTGTGTGGGCTTTAGTGTATTAAGATGTACAAGGAGTTCTGCACAGATATCTTTCCAAGCAAGATACGGGTAAGGCTGGTTCTCTAATGAAGGAAAAATTGCTTGAGGAGGAGGTCACTATCTCTTTGTCAAAACATTTCATTTTGTTCAACAAAAGAAGTCATTTTCCTCGCTGCTTTTACTTGTCACTTCCCTACTGAAAAGCCAAACATCTTTATCTGCCATTTTTTCAGGTTTTAGGTCTGTTTTGTTTCTGACTGCTACTTTCAATTAAAAAGTTACACTTTCAAAAACACTGAGGGAAGATTTCCACAAGGGCAGAAGAATATTTCCATCGCCCCCAATCCTAACTAAAACACCAGAGAATGACCACAACACCCTAGTGATACAGAGCGGGCTTCAGCAAACTCCTGGTCTCTTATGATGAGGAGGGGAGAGGGAGCCGAGTACTGCTGAGATCTCACCGACCCAGTGATCCTCAAGAGATACACTACCAAAATGAGTAAACCATGAGTCAGACCAGGCAGTGAGACAGTGGCACTATTTAAAGTATATCAGAACAACATGTGACAGCCTTATATATGCATGTTAAAAAAATATATAAACACATCGTCTTGTTTTCTGCAGAGGATACCAGAGGAGCTGACCTTAGATGCCTTACTAGAAATGAATGAGTCAAAGGTGAAAGAAACAATGAAGAGATGTGGTGCCAGAGATGAGGAATGCTCCCGGCTCAATGGGGCACTCAGCTGCTTACGGAAGGTGACTGAGACAGGTACAGCCTGCCTTGTTGTGCTGTGGCATTAGCTTCTCAGCAACCCGGCCCCCCTCCTGCGTCCTTTGTTAAGAGACAACCTGTAAAGTCCTCTAGACAGTGTCTCAGGGGGTATTCCATAACCAGGCTCTTGGATGTACATGAAGTTGCAGTAATCAAACTCATCTAGAGCTGTGGATTTGATTTGGTTTTGACAGCATGTCAAATAAATAACTAAATGAAAATAACTATGTAGAAATATCCTCCCCTACTCAATAGACTATATCCTTATCCCCTCTCTGTTCAGAGTTGTGTCTAATGCTCCAGTTAATCCTCCATCATTCATAGGCTTGACCTAACGAATACAGACAGATTTCTTGCGGGTAATGCCCTCCTCAGATATTGCCAGCTCAGAGGGAAGATGTAATTCTGTTTGATATTGCTTTGCTCAGAAGCCTGAGTATTGTTCAGCTCAATGCTTTGGAAGAGAGAAACATTGTTCTGACAACCCTTTGTTACTGTGTAGGGTATAGTGTGTAAGTTGATTCATTTCTCTTTAAATCCCCTTGCCTCCTGCTATTATTCTTTGACTGCTAGAATTAATAGAATTGTTAGCCAAATTCCAATTGCAGATTCAAGACCTAGAGAGAATCCTGATTTACCTTGAAATTATGGGAAGCAGGGTACTGTGTAATCAGAAATGCATGTGTTCAGCAGGCCAGTGGATCTGACAAAGTTATTTAAGACCAGTCAGGCTCAAGATTCCCAGGGTGCTGCATCACCATCTTCCCTTCACCTTCCCCAGGCTATGTTCAGAAGCATTGTAAAATCCGTTTGTACAGAGAGTTTCTCACGGCTCATTGGTACTAATGTGCATCAGGTCTTTCTCCATAGCAATTACCAGTCTGTCACTGCAAGCTGGTGTTTCCTGTTGGTGTTATGACAGTTCATCCCATTTGCAAATCAGAAAGATTAGTTAATGGAAAAGTCAGCAAACAGCTTGGTTTCAGGTTTCCTTTTTTTAATCTTTTCTGTCCCGGGTTGGTAAATCTTTCCCATCCATACTGTGGCAAAACCAGCTGTGCTCAGAGGTCGTGGCATTCACTCCTCATAAAGAAAAGGCAGTTTTTAAATTCCAGGTATCTGATCTCTTTACAGCCACTTACTGGTCATCAGGACATCAGGCCCTGAAGCTCTGACTTTTCACCTCGGTTTAAGTCATTAAGGACAGAGAGTTATCCTGATGAATTAAGCCTCTGAAATTATTCCAGTAGTCTGTGCATTCCCACTTTGCTGCCTTCAACCCTTTTTTCCCCCATTTATACCCACAATTGGTCTAAAACCTGTGCTGGGCCATTCTGAACTACAGTGTTAGGCAGAGCAAGAGGCAGTGTGGCCCATGGCAGAGGGAGAGAGAAGTGGCCCAATGAGTATGAGGAGCTCCTACATGCTCCTCATTTCCAATCTAATGGTCTTTCTCAGTTTAAGTGGTATTTAGCACTCCTGTTGGCTAATAAAAAATAGTTTCCTCTCTTTATGAATGACCAGTCTAAAAGAACAGAGGGTACTCAGTTGTCTATGCTCCTTCGCTGGTGGTGTTCAAGGCCAGGTTGGACATAGCCTTGGGTGACATGGTTTAGTGGGAGGTGTCCCTGCCGCTGGTAGGGGAGTTGGAACTAGATGATCTTAAGGTCCTTTCCAACCCTAACTGTTCTATGATTCTATGATTAGTACCAAATCCACACAGGTTTGCAGTGGGATGTGGGTGCCTGTTCCATGAAGGTATGTATATCCCAAATGCTTCAATAGGCTCAGCCTGTTAAAACTCACCCCATCTTAGAACACAGAGCCTGATTTTAGCCTTTGAGATACACAACTACAGATTGGAAAGAAGGGTAGTGGCTGCCATTCCTATTTTAAAGGCTACTGGAGCTGATGGGTGTCAGGAAAGGAGAAATTAAGCTGGCACCTTGGCTGGGTACAACACGGGGCGGGAGGTACCTTATAGCCCAAAGTAGCAAGACATGGTATGCACATATAGGTTGGCTTTTCTTTCTAACCAGTCATTAACACTGCTGTGGTTGGTGAGCAGGCGGGGAGCTCAGGGATGATGTGCTGATGAACCTCTCTGAGGCACGCCGAGAGAACAGCTCTACCAGCACCACCGAGTCCCCCGGCCCTGCTGCACCCACATGGACCCCCTCTGCACTGCACCCTCCCAAGGGCAACAACCAGCAGCCACGCTCTGTGTCAGTCTCTACAATCCCAGCTTCAGACTCTCTTGCTTCCAGTCATGGACCTTCTATCTATGCAGAAAACCTCCTGGACCCTTTTGCATTCCCCGCACACAGTGGAAGGTTAACGCCAAGGACTCCTCACAGCATCACCATCACCCCTCCAACCACTCCTCAAACCAAGCGGCGGCACAAGTTGAAGCCACCACGGACTCCTCCTCCCCCTTGCAGGAAGGTTTTTCAGCTGCTACCTAACTTCCCAACCCTTACAAGGAGCAAGTCCCACGAATCCCAGCTGGGTAACAGGATAGATGAAGTTCCTCCAATAAAGTAAGCATGACACTTCCTCCTTCCCCAAAAGCACTGGTGGGCTGTGTTATACCAAAGGGCATTCAGTGCTCCAGTTCTGACTCTCTGAAAGAGTTGCCTTGTCATGATTTCAGTGTAGTCTGAGAACCTGTATCATATTCTAAGATAACCACAAAACCTGCTTGTTGATGGTGTTCTTTATTTGAATTAATTTGAAATTGCACCTGCTGGTGAGGTTGGGGGGGCTGCTGCTATTTAAGGACCCCAACCAGTTTTCCTTAAACATCTAATAGCCAATTCCAGGTACTAGAATTCTCTTTTGTCTTTAAACGCTCTTCATGGTTCAGGTACCAGTGGCTGGTATGTTTTTGTCTTAAGGTGTATCTTAGCTCCTAGCGTGAGCTTTCAAACACATTTATGACAGTGCTATAGCTCCATAGCAAGGCTAATGGTCTTAGGCAGCACTGTTTTATGGACTGAGCCAGGCTTTGAGATGCACTTTTTTGTGTAGGTAGGATGGAGTGTGTATTAATCTAACATATAACAACCGGATGAAGTGGGGAAAGCAACATACCTTCCAGAGATTCTGCCCACCCCAAAACATCAGAGACTTAGGTCAGCATCCAAATTCTGCAGCAGGCACTGGGGCATTACACTGACTGTGACCACCTGAAACAGTTCACAGAGCCTGTTCCACTCAGAACCCTTTTGCCCAAATTACATTCTCATCTGCAAGACACAATTCAGGTGCACTCTTTACACGGTCCTCACAAGCTAGAGCTCTGCCCAGCAAAGACTGCCCTTTGTACGTAGGAAAACGCTGGCTATGCAGCATGAGCCAAAATCAGAGATATTTGTAAACTCAGCATTAAAGGTGCAGGAAAGAGTTTCTGCTCTCACAAAATGTGCATCCTACCACATCAGTGCCAATGTCTAATAACTCTGTATTTTTTCTCTCCAGGTTCGGTAAGAGATTTTTACAGGGCTGTCTTCATTTCGTTGTGAGAGAGAAGACCCTGTCCTATCAGCTCTCTGTGATCATCCCTGTGCAGCTGCTGGAGGGTCCTCAACAGGGCCCTCTGTCCCAGAGCTGCTGTTAACTCTAGCAGAAACTTGGCCTACTGGAAATCTGCAGGATATTCTCATGGTCTTTTCTGTACCTGGTATCTCTTCAGATTACAAGAGCAAGGAAAAGGAATACTGATGTTTAAAGGGCTTAAGCAAGGGGTTTGGGTGTAGATGCATGTCTGTGACTTCAGACAGCTGTTATTGATGCCTCTTCGTACTAGAAATAACTTCAGACCAAGCTATTTGGTATCTCTGTACATTCACTGCCAAGTATCACTGTAATGAAATTAGACAGTTACGTGCAACCTTCTGAGAAACGCTTCAGCATGTGCTTAAATGTGGGATGCTCCCCTGATGCTGATGAGTCTGTTCATGTATTTAATAGTTTAGTGGTTTTGTGTTTTTATCCAGTGGCATATTAATGCCATTTAGTGTATTTAGCTAACCTAATTTGACCATATGTGTCTGTCTCAGACACAACCTGCAACCTTGGAAGCTAATGTAGAGAGATATGGGCCTCTTGGACTTAGCCATCTTAACTGGTGTATTATAATTAATTCAGATGACTCTGCAGTTGGATGGCCACACTAGATATTCCTTAGAAAAGCAACTTCCAGCCTATTCTAAGATGCTGAAGGCCACAGATGCCTATAAAAGTTTACTGGAATAATGATAAAAAAGAATCTGGTGCCATCTAGGGTCAAATAAAGAGACTGGCTTTTTGTGAGCATTGACAGTGTCCAGCCTTGAAGCTGTGTTGATGCTTGCAGAGTTGTTTCCTCCAGATTTGCAACATACCTGTAGATTTAATTCTGAAAAGATGCCAGAATCTAAATATTGGAGTGTTTTTAGGAAGTTACGTGGTGTAACCACTGGAGTGCTGAGCTGGTGTTCTGAGTCTGCACTTCCAGATGGCTGAGTGGTCTCACAGAAATCTGTTCATTCTTCTGGGTCACACTCTCCCTGTCTATAAAATGGAAATAATGATTATCAGTGTAAAAGAATATTGTGAAGCCTGCTGACACTGCATGAGAGCTGGGTGATGGTATCTGTGGTAGACCAATGGGGAATAAAACCTGACTTTCCACTTTAAGAATGGGCTAGACCTAATCAGATGGACTCTGTAATCCCTACATGTAAAAACATAATGATTTAACCAAAAAAAAAAAAAAGGAAGAACTATGATTCCACAGCCAAATCTGATCTTATATTGTCTCCATGTGAGAACAAATACCAGATTAGGATCTGGTAGTAGCTTTGCAGCAGAAGGCAAAGCAATCTCAGCTGTGCTATGAACAGTATTGTGGCTACGGGTCCTTATCTATGACAGTGATCGCTTTGTTTCTGTCTAGACTGGTAAGCACACTTGTGAGTGATGCTTCCCTAAACCATCCTTTTGTTGTCCACCAGAACTCTCCCAAGGATCCCCTCAAATGGTACGAAGAGACTTTGGCTTAGCTGTAACACACAGGTAAGCAACAGGCTGTGGGAGAGAGAGAAGTTTGAAGCTGGGTCAGTTGCCTCATTTGTCAACTTCAGCCTTAAGTATGCGTTTCAGCTTAATTTCTAAAGCAGTCCAGCCTGTCTGTTACTACCTACAAAGGTTCATTTTCCTTTAAGCATGAGTTAACATCATTTTTCCCCTCTTGTCTCTATTTAGGTTCTCTACAAAGTCTTGGTTATCTCAGATTTGCCAAGTCTGTCAGAAGAGCATGATGTTCGGGGTGAAGTGTAAGTACTGCAGGTGAGCACACACGATCATCTTCAGACGAACTTTGCATGTGGTTCATTAAAATTTGCCAGTAACACGTGTCCCCTGATGTGCTGCACCCTTAGCAGTGGCATTGGTTTTCCAGTGAGCTTCTTAAGTGGCAAAGGGAGGCTCTGAAACAACTTAGACTTTGGGCTGGAAGCCTGACACATGGATGATCTAAATTCAGTTCCCTGCTACAGGCTTCCTACCTGATCATGGGCAAATTTTGCACTGAGAGCTGGATACCTAAACAACAGTGAGGATTTTAGTTTTCTGTCTGAGTTGTTAGTCCAGAGCACTGAGATTTAGTGTTTGATTGTAGCTGGATGCCTGTCAGAGAAGGTAACTGCATTAAAAATGAATCAGATGCTAAGATATGTATATGGCTTTCATTAGCCTAATGACACACATAATAGGATTCCTTATATAAATGCATGCTCTTTGGGGCCCTGAGTGTTGCAGAACTCCCTCTGAGATTAGCATAAGAATTAGAAATTAAGGGTAGGCTTCCTCTTCTGGAGAAAGAACAAGTTGCTATTTAACATGTAATGTATCTCTTTCAGATTAAAATGTCACAACAAATGTACTAAAGAGGCACCTGCTTGTAGAATCTCCTTCCTTCCCAGTAAGTAATTTTCTGCAAGTTCTTAGCATTTCAGTGTAATTGATGGTATCACAAGATTAAAAAAGTCTGATTAAAGCTTTTTCCTTCCTTCTCCCACCTGTTTTTCAGTAGCAAAAATAAGAAGAACAGAGTCTGTCCCTTCTGATATCAATAATCCAGTAGACAGACCAACAGAACCACAATTTGGAACTCTTCCCAAAGCACTAACTAAGAAGGTACATGGTAACTGCAGTGTGTCTGGCATCTGTAATAAAACTGCTGTGCCCGAGGCTGGGACAGCTTTCCTTTCCCTGATGTTCAGCAGACATTGAGGGCAATTGTGTCTTTGTTTTTATTGTCTCCTCACGAGTGCCTTCCTTTTCTTTACAGGAGCATCCACCAGCAATAAACCATCTGGACTCCAGCAGTAATCCTTCTTCTACAACCTCATCCACACCCTCTTCTCCAGCCCCATTTCCATCTTCCAACCCTCCCAGCGCAACACCTCCCCCAAACCCCTCTCCTATGGGCCACAGGGATGGGCGCTTTAACTTCCCAGGTAAAGATACCTTTTCAGGAGACCCCTACCAAGATTAGAAGGGCTTCTATATAAGCAGAGATTGATAAGACTTCATAGGCAGTGGTGGGTTTCTGAATACATGGTTGTGTCTTAAGCAAGGTGTGAAGGTGTATTTTGTTACCTGATGAAAGAAAACATCTTTTCTTACAAGTTTATAAGTGGTACCAACAAGATACTTTTGCAGGAGACAAGTTATTGAGGAATGTTTGCAGCTTTCTTAGATTATTTCCTCCTTTTTTGAAAAGGACTAAAAAAACCCATTATATTCTTTCTACTCTCACCGTGCTGTAAAATGCATGCTGCCTGCTGTGCTGGTCACTAGTGGCTTTAAATCCTATACTGATTGCTAGAACAAAACATACAAGTGAGAATCTGAGTGAATTACTTTACCAGTCCCTTCCAAAAGATAACCAGCAACAAACACTCAATTTTAAACCACTGACATACACATATGGTGGAGAAGAATTGACCCTACCTGCTTTACAGATGAGGAACCCAATGTGCAGTCTTTAACAGACAATAGAGGCCAGACTCTCTTGACAAGGGCAAAGATTTACATCATGAGAATAAATTTAATCGCTTTGATCTGGAAATTGAGCAGCATGTGACTTTGTAACTGCTCCATCTAGCCTTCAACACTGATGTATTTTGCGTCAAGCTTTTCATCTGTGAGTGGTAGTTGCTATTTTAGCTTAGTCAGAAGGAGCAGAAGCGGAGCCAGTTTAGTACAAGGATACTGCTGCAGCTACTTCGTATTGGGACATTCTGCTCTAATTCCCTGAAATGCAGAGAACTGTTTGCAGATGGCTCAAGAGCTTCAGCTGCTGTGTGCACCTCTGAAAAGCTGAAGACAGGAGAGGGCATCAAAGCACCGGCCTTTAACATCCCTGGGTCCCTTAACTTGCCTCTGCCACTTGAAGCCTGAACATGTAGTTTCCCCACCAGACTGCTTATTAGCTCTCTTTTGACAAGTGTCATCTGTTGTAGTCTTCCCAAAATGCATGTGCTGGAATTCACTCTCAAGCAGGCTGATAATCTACTAATCTGTTTCGCAGCTCTGAGTTGGGACTAATTTATGGAATGCATTTGGAGCGCTCTCTGATGATCCTCTAACTTGTTTGTGTTGTTTTTTTTCTCCTGGTATTTTTTATTTGCTGTTCTTTTTTTTTTTTTTAAACAATTAATCCAAAAGCTGCCTACTACATTCAGCACAGACAACAATTCATCTTCCCAGGTGAGTTGGTGGGGTTAATTCTACTAACCAGCTCTTACTGCCAAAAAGTAACTTGGTTGTACACTTTGCATGCTGCCCGAGAACAGTACTTCTGCTTCTAAAAAGAGTATCTAAACCAGTTCAGACTTTCTCTTATGTCAGGATGGAATTCAGGGCCCTCTCTCCTAACAGGAGGTACTGAAGTGATTTATGTACTCAGGTGAAACTTTGAATAGTCAGCTGGAAAACAGCTTTCTGCCGGGGGGTTCTATACACAGCGGTGTTCTTTCCTTTAAAAGGCTCACTTTTAGGGGTTGATATCTGCTATAAAAGGACCCTGGGCAGACTGGGTGCATTTGGAATACATGACCTGCAGTACAGATGCATTCCCACAGCCTAGTTCTGTGAGGATATAAGTATTTCTGATTGAAGGCCTTTGAGCAGTTCACAGACAAGGACTTGAAAGACATTACGGATCAGTAGGTGAATGGGAGGAAGGCTGGGCCTGGTCAATGTACAGGCATAGCGGTACTAGGAAAGATGAGCACAGTTTTAACTGAATAGAAGGATGAAATCATATTGTCTGAGTTTACTTTATAAGTCCTGAATAAGCAGCAAATAATCACAATTGCAATGTTAAAACTTCAGTCTATAGGAGATTAAAGTATAAACCACGTATCATAAATGTTTCTACTTCCCCAGAAATTCCCAGTCCTGCCCAGTCAGCACAGCCTTCAGAAACAGCCACAGACACTAAGTAAGTACAGCTCTAAATTCTTCTGTTTGCGCAGGAGTTACCTGATGATCTTCAGATGCATCTGACAGCTCTGTGTTAAGTCCAAAACTGAACTTATTGGAGAACACCCAGAGTTTTAATTAAAATAGGACGGCACACTTGGCTGCAAGCAAACATCTTTTCAAGGATCTGAATTCTATGGGGTACAAAAGATTTTAGCCCACAAACACTTCTTTGACCTAGGTCCTTCAGTAGCATGAATGGGAATATCCATTATCAGAACACATTGTAGCAATGTAGCCATGCCAGATCAATTCCTGCCACTTAGTAGCTGAAAATCACTTCAAAGTCTTTGTCCCTCATTTGCTAAAGTAACCTTAGAAAGTCCTTATCTGTTAAATGGAGCAGTAATTGTGTTTTTCCCTGTGCTCCTCTGATGCTCTCAAGATCTGTTCTCCATTTGCTTCCTTCACTCCACCAGCAGCACATGTAGCAGCCCACTTTTCTGACTCGGGGGAATATGCAAACGTTATTTTCACTGTAATCCTCTCTTCTCTTGTTAGTGCTGATCAACAGCCAGACACACACGGAGTAGAATGTGAAGCAGAGGTAGGTTTTCTTCTCGTTTGCCCATCACTTTTCTGTAAATTGATCTCTATATGGGATGAAGCCTTTCTTGTCTGCACCTGCACACAGACTTACAGATGTCAAGTGCCTACATCCAACCCCTGAGGTTCTCTCAGAGCAGCTTCTGGGCTGCTCCTGCCCCTCAAAGGGGGCTCTCAGCATGCGTTTCCCTTCTGTGTCTGTGAGCAGGTGGAGGAACCAGAGGCTAATAAATCAGACCCTGAAGATGACGAGGATGAGGTGGAGGATCTGCCAAACAGACGGCCCCGCTTGCAAGGGATGATTTACCGCAAGCCCAGCCAGACCAGCGTGTACCTGCAGGAATGGGACATTCCCTTCGAACAGATTGAACTAGGGGATCCCATTGGCCAAGGGCGGTGGGGGAAGGTCTACAAGGGGAAGTGGCATGGGGAAGTGGCCATCCGGCTGCTGGAGATAGATGGGAACAACCAGGATCACCTCAAGCTCTTTAAGAAGGAGGTGATGAACTACAGACAGACCCGGCATGAGAACGTGGTACTCTTCATGGGAGCATGCATGAACCCCCCCCATCTAGCAATCATTACCAGGTAAGGATAGAGCAGCACAGTAGTATTTTTATATGTATTCTGTAATATTTATTCTTTATATATGAAAAGAACCCTCTCACTGTCAGGAGGTGGCAGACACGCAGGCTGTGTTGCTCAGGTTTGGATACAAGCGTTGTCTCCTTTTAGGGAACATACAATACTTTTTTTCCAATTTTTGTTTTCTTTTTGAATTCTTAAATAATAAAATCCAAAACGTAGGAGGAAAAAAGTTTTGGAACGGGCTCTTCCTCTGCCATCTCCTTCCAAATGGATCCAGTGCAGCAAAGTGACAACAAAGCAGTGTGTGAGGCTGGTAGTGCACCAGTTACCTTTTCTGTCCCTCTGAGAGACACTTGGCAGCAATGGCACTATTTTTTTCCCCTCTTTCGTTTTCAGTATTTAGTTGAGATGAGGATCATTTAGCTCCTAAAGGCTTTTTGGAGTGTTCCTGTGAGGGTTGAATTTATTTAAGGCCAAGGGCATGTGCCACTCTCCTCGTCCAAAAGGTGGTTCTGAGCAGTGGAAGAGCTCTGGGATTCTGTTACCATGATAAGAAACCCAACTGGACATCAGCATTACCTTCTTTTTTCCCTCCAGCATTTTAAAGACCTTTCTCAGGATTGTTGTTCCTCTTTCCTGTAGTTTCTGCAAAGGAAGGACGCTTCACTCATTTGTGAGGGACCCCAAGATATCCCTGGACATTAACAAAACCCGACAGATAGCACAGGAGATCATTAAGGTAAGAGATGCAAAGCTAAGGGAGAACTTTACTGTGGTGCAGAGCGGAGGGAGCAGTGAAGGAAGGTGTGTGGGGCAGGGTTCCTCCCTGCCCCTCCTCTATTGGTAACTGCAGCTGAACTGGTACGTTCAGAAGCAGATGGTGTTTCCTGCCAGAGCTGCACAGTCTGTTCTGGGCTTTCAGTGTTGCTCAACTGAAGAAGCGTTTCTAAAGCTGCCGGTTTCTTTTCTGGCAGAAACATGCTGTGAATTCAGTGAGCAAACTGTCATCTGACACACAGACTTCCGAGCTGTGAGGTCCACAGCCCCTTAATGCTCCAAGAGTACCCTTCCAGCAGCCCTGCTATGCAATGGACGCAATGCAACTCCTAGCACTGCTGAGATCTGCTCCCTTGCACCTTCACTGCTGTGTCCCCACTTACAATTCATCCTTTGTGCTGGAGTGGGGAGGGTCAGTGTGTGTTACAAAGCAAAGCATGGGCAGAGTTAGCAGCTTGTAAATAGCTATAATACAATTAAAAGTTTCTATCTCTGCATGTGTTTTCCAGGGCATGGGTTATCTTCACGCAAAGGGCATTGTGCACAAGGATCTGAAATCCAAGAATGTTTTCTATGACAATGGGAAAGTTGTGATCACTGATTTTGGACTATTTGGAATTTCAGGTGTGGTTCAGGAAGGAAGGTAAGTGGAGGTTTCAGTGCTGGGTCTGCTTCTGGAGTGATAAATAATGGTCAAATAGGGAAGCACAGTTGCAAGTGAGGAATGTCAATTGCTTTAGGACATACACATGGTTCCAGAATACACCTGCTTTTCTTTTTCTAAGCAGAGCTCTTGCCACAGTTCCAGCGGCTCAGGGCTGGGGAGTTCTGCATGTATTAAGGCTCAGACAAAAACCCCTAACCTTAAGCCCCAGAATGAGTTGGGGAGCCAGGCTAACACATGCGTGGGTTTTAATGTGGCATTAAAATCAGAAATGAAATGTCAGCAAACACGTTTGAGTGACTAAAGCATTGAGGTGAAGCACACATCTGGTGTGTTCCTGGCTGACGTAGCAGTGTTTCAGTGCCACTTCTTTTGTTGGAACTCAGGAGGGAGAATGAATTGAAGCTGCCTCATGACTGGTTGTGTTACCTGGCCCCCGAGATTGTTCGTGAGATGGCCCCTGGGAAAGACGAGGACAAGCTGCCCTTCTCCAAAGCAGCAGATATCTACGCCTTTGGGTAAGAAAGGGACAGCTGGGAATACCATGGGAACTTCCCAAGCGAGGTCTGTTACAGGCTGAGCCCTCTGGGTCAGCAGTCCTCTGCCCACACTCGTGATTCCAGTGAGGATGCGTTTTCCTCACCTGCTCCAAAAGCCACAAGCAGGAGGTGTGTGGGATGGGTGGGATCTGCTGCTCAGCCTCACACACCTGCAGAGCCTGGCTGAAGGAACAGGAGCAATGACCGGGTTTGCATCTTTCCCTTATGAGCAGGCAAAGGCTTGATTTGCTGTTGGTGTTGCAGGACTGTGTGGTATGAGCTCCAAGCAAGAGAATGGCCTTTCAAGACCCAGCCTGCCGAGGCACTCATCTGGCAGATTGGGAGTGGCGAAGGGGTGAAGCAAGTCCTTGCGACAGTCAGCTTGGGGAAAGAAGTCAATGTGAGTGCCTTGGCCACAGAGCTATTGATCAGGAAAGGGGGGCTGCTTAAAGAGACTTACTCATAAGTCTCAAGATAAAAGGCAGGGGAGATATAGATTAGAATGGACACTGGGTTAGGTAAAAGCCTCTGCCCCTGACTGCCTCACAGAAGTGGACATCCACCAGGATATTGCTGGATTATAAGAATGCCCAAGACCTCTATTAAACAGTATCTGTGGCTGGGCTGGTGCCAGTCAATGCTGTCAGACGCTTGCTCTGCAGAGCCAGCCTTGACCCCAATGGACATCATGAGCCACAAATATCCTTTGCAGGAGATCCTCTCGGCGTGCTGGTCCTTTGACACCTGCGAGAGGCCGAGCTTCACTGTCCTCATGGATATGCTTGAAAAACTGCCAAAACTGAACCGTCGGCTCTCCCACCCAGGGCACTTCTGGAAGTCTGCTGAGTGAGTATTTGGTGCTGTGAAGATATTGCTGCTGCTCACAGTTGGCTAACTGGTATTCCTGTGCTTTACTTTGCCTTCCTGGGGGCTGTCAAACCTCCGACGGGCAGATAACAGCTTGCTGTTCTGCTTTTGAGTTACTAGGAAGTTGCAAAACTAAGCTTGCATGCTTCAGACAGTTCACTTCCTGCTTTAACCTATTCACCTCCCTCCTTCAGTAGATGATTTATCCTGCTTTATGGCTGCTTTTGGAGAGGACCTACCAAGAGCATTGGAAAGGGCCCACACTGCCCCCACAGTGACTAGAACTTCCCCTGTGCTGTGGCACTGAGGAAGGGAAGGACCAGAGGATGTGCCACTGTTTCCCTTTGAAGTTATTTTTGCCTGGGTGACAAACAGACCCCCCGACACCCCACAAGTGGTTCATAGCAATTCACACATGTTCCTGCTCTTTGCTCAAAGCCTTTAACACGGAGAAGCACTTGAAGTATCAGTATTAATTATCAGCACTAATTATTGCTCAGTGAAATGAGAGCGCAGCAGCTCAGCTGCTGTTCAGCTGCCTTACACTTGGGAGGAGGCTCAGTTTCCAGACCCACAGATGTGTTCACCTCCCCTCTGACAAACATGGCACTAACCCCGCGCTGAGCTCCAGCGTAACCTTGCAATAGCTCTCAAGGACTTGCTTTAAATAACTGGAAACTAACTCTCACGGTGTCTTTTTCCCTTCCCTCCCATATTTCTCTGTAGGTTGTAGCTACTGGTGCAATAACGGGCTCCAACTTGCATGATTCCATGTGTTGTATCCTAACCGGCAACTCGGACAATCACCTTCCATTGCAAAACCAACCCACGAATTAACCCGGACATAACCCACACTGATCTGAGCTCCTCCTTTTCTGCCTTTCCCGCTTGGTGTGGGCTGCTCGCTTCAATAACAGCTCCTGTCTGCAAGAGGCTGCTGTCTAACACCACGTGCTTCAGCAGGGGGTCACCGGCCCTGGGCAGAGGCTCGCGAGCGCGCGTGGCTGACCCGGTGCTGCGTGTCCTGCCCAGCAGGTTGGGGGTCCTGAGCCTGGGCTCACTTGTACAAGTCTCATGAGGCAGAGGGGCCCCTCGTGGCTCAGCTGCACTGCTGTGTAATAGAGGAGGAAAGCAAGAGCATCCCTCAGGTCCTTCTGCTCCCCCTGCGAATCAGTGCTTCGGATCTTACTGTTTGCTTCTGTTCACATCCCTCCTCAGCAAAACCCCTGCCCCAGCGCCTGTGCAGAGGTGCAGGTAACACAGCAGCCTCTGCAGAAAGGGTCTGCTTCCACTCTCTAATTCATGGGTTTGAAAAACCATCGAGGACAGGGCTGAGGAGAGAGTGCCAGGAGCCACAGAGGACAAACAAGGGCAAGTGCTTGCTGCTGAATTACTTAAGCCAATTTGGAGTTGCGCAGGGTCAGAGCCTAACCCACTGTAGTTCCTTTTATAGGGCTGTATCTCGGTGAGAAAATCAAAGTAACCTCCCCTCCCTTCTCCCCTCCCCACTCTCTCCAGCATTAACAGTAGCAAAGTTGTCCTGCGCTTTGAGAGGTTTGGGTTGGGAATCCTGGAACCGAGTCACCAGAAGCTGTAGCGGTCGCTGGCCCCGGCCCCACTGCGCCCGCCCTCGGCCCTGCCCGAGCACCAGCGGTTATTGAGGACTGTTTACATGAATCTGTGTGAGCTCTATTTTTGTAAGCACAATAAAGCAGTGAATCCGTGGAACCGCGGCCGCGCTGCAGCAGCGCCGAATCCGGAACCACTCTGAGTTCCTTCAGAGGTCTGCGGTGAACGGCAGCGATCCTCTGCCCTTGGAGCACGGGAACAGGCACACTCCAGCACCGGGGCTGGAGGCCAGGCCTGCGTTTGCCTTTCATTATGGTAAAAGGAAACCCCTGCAGTGGGGTTTCCCCAGGCTGAGCCCCAGTGGGAGTTCACAACCTCCTGACTGCGGAGGATCTGCCCCGGCGCAGCTCAGACGGCATCAGGGTGATTTTAAACAATCACCCCCATTATGCCCTCTCCAGCGCACAATGTGCGGGTTAAGAATGAGGATGGGTCACGAGGGGTCCCTTAAGCCATCACATTCCATTTCTCCAGCAGCACCACCACATTGCACCCCTGTATGTACACCTTTCACCATGAGGGGCTGCGAGGAGCACGGGGGCAGCTCTAAGCCCCGCACGATGCAGGAAGGTGATGGGCACGGGGTTGGCTGCAGGCAGGTGGGTGACATGTGTAAAACTCAGTGGTAAAGAAAGCCCTGGGCTGCGCTGGGCAGAGCTCCCCTCCTGGGCAAGCCAGGAGTGCTCCCATGAGTGCTCCAGCAGTGATTTAGTTCTGACTCATACAGAACATGGGTTTGGTGGTAGCAGGCGCTGCTCCTGACCAACGTCTTCTCCCCATCCTTACAAAGCAAACAGCCCCCTGCACCCCTGTGTGTTCGGCCTTCACCACTTTGTTCTCCTCAAGACTTGCTCCTGTCTGTTCTCTCAGTGGTGCTGTGTCAGCAGTTTTAAGCTGTGTTTTCCCAGCAGACACTGCTCAAATCACAGCAGCACCACCAAACCTAAGCCAGGAACCCTCGTGGGCTTCACCCTGCTCCTGCTGCAGCAGCTGCTGTGGGTATTGGGGCTGCAGGCACAGTTGTGAGCACGTCCTGGGTGGCAGCAGCCCCTGTGCTCCTCACCAATGCCCTCAGGAGCCAGGACACCCCGAACTTCCCAGCTGGAAAGAGTCAACAACGCGGACACTGCAGCTCAGCCCTCATCGGCTGGTGCAGCCGTGTGCAGGAACCAACAGAGCCTTGGGTTGTTCCTGTGCTGTGCCTGCTGAGGAGCATGACGGGCAGTGCTGCACCAGGGCCTGGTTACAACGGTAATTCAAACCCAACCAAACCCCATCGCTGTTTGTCCTTCCTGTCTTGTCCTTGGCTGTAGCTGAGGCCCTGCTCCATGAGGATGCAGTGCCCCTCAGGCAGAGCTTCCCCATTCCCTTTGTGCTGCAGCTCAGTGCTGGCAGAGAAGCACAGGGCTCCTGCCCTGAACCATGACATCTGGGATTCGAATTCAACCTGACCCTGGGTTTGTATTTAACACCCATAAACTGCTCCTGAAAGCCAACCCCGGGCTCCTGCCCCTTCTATCAGAGAGGGGACACCATGGTGGTCCAGCTCCTGGCACCTTCTCCTCCTTCCGGCGGTGATGTAAACTGTACAGAAATGGGGTTTATATTTTCTATGGAGCATCTTCCAGAACTGCTCCGGAATTCATTAACTTGGTGGGAACAGCGGCATCGGTTGAGCTCTCGCAGCTGCGAAGCTGCCGCAGTCGGGATGTGTGGGAACCTCTCAGTGAATAAACCTTTGCTCTGAGTAAAGCGAGTGGTACCGCATCGTGGCTTCACCTTCCCCACCGACTGTATCGACTGTAGCCAAACAAAACACGAGCCCGTTTCCACGGGGAAGCCCCAACCTCACCCTTCACCTGACCCAGTGAAGCAGCAGCAGGATGTTTCCCATCTCCATCCCACATCACAGACACAGCACAGCCCCAAGCACAGCGCGGGGAGGGGGAGTGCTTTGTGCTGCAGGGCTGCACTGGAGCCATCCCACACGGGTGTTTGTTTCCTTGTCCCAGTTCAGGGCCGGACCCTGTGCTGCTCCATAGGCACTGCTCCACAGGCACAGCTCCATAGGCACAGCCATATAGCCACAGTCACAGCTCCTCAGCTCCATAGCCACAGCTCCACAGCTCCATAGCCACAGCTCCACAGCTCCACAGCTCCATAGCCACAGCTCCACAGCTCCACCGCTCCCGCTCAGCTCCCGCCGACCCGAGCGGTGCTCCGGACCCTTCCCGGTAAACCCCAACCCCGCTCCTGCCGAGCGCCCCGAGCCGCGTTCCGGGCTCTGTGTGCGCCGCAGCGCCCCCTCCCGGCCGGAACACCGCTGCGGGTCCCGAAGGTCCTGCGCGGACTTCGCGGTCACGGACGCGCCGTCCGAGCGCTTCGTTGTTCACAACCAAGCAAAGCTGCCCCGGTGCGGGTGCGGGCAGCGCTCACAGCTCAGCAGAGACCATCGCCAGCAGCGGAGCCCACCGCCAGCAGCGGAGCCCACCGCCAGCAGCGGAGCCCACCGCCAGCAGCGGAGCCCACCGCCAGCAGCGGAGCCCACC
>JASSUY010034768.1:0-11719 GCA_032466535.1 Forpus xanthops
CACCCTTACAGTAAAGAATTTCTTCCTCAGATCCAATCTAAACTTCCCCTGTTTAAGTTTGAACCTATTACCCCTTGCCCTCTCAGTAATGTTCCTCATGAAGAGTCCCTCCCCAGCATCCCTATAGACCCCCTTCAGATATGGGAAGGCTGCTGTGAGGTCTCCACACAGCCTTCTCTTCTTC
Organism: Forpus xanthops; assembly: GCA_032466535.1. Lineage (NCBI taxonomy): Eukaryota > Metazoa > Chordata > Aves > Psittaciformes > Psittacidae > Forpus > Forpus xanthops. The sequence goes on from JASSUY010034768.1 coordinate 185, forward strand.
AGCCTCAATAGCCTCAACTTTCTCAGTCTGTCTTCATAGGGGAGGTGCTCCAGCCCCCTGATCATCCTCGTGGCCCTCCTCTGGACTTGTTCCAGCAGTTCCATGTTCTTTTTTATGTTGAGAACACCAGAACTGCACACAATATTCCAAGTGAGGTCCCACGAGAGCAGAGGGGCAGGATCACCTCCCTCATTCTGCTGATCACGGTTCTTTTGATGCAACCCAGGAAACGGTTGGCTTTCTGGGCTGCAAGAGTGCACTGCCGTCGACTCATGTTCATTTTCTCATCAACCAGCACCCCAAAGTCCTTCTCCTCAGGGCTTCTCTGAATCTCTTTTCTGCCCAACCTGTAGCTGTGCTTGTGATTGCCCCAACCAGGTGTAGGACCTTGCACTTGTCATAGTTAAACTTCATGAGGTTGTCATCAGCCCACTTCACAAGCGTGTCAAGGTCCCTCTGGATGGCATTCATACGCATATGCATATACATATGCAACATAATATTTTCTGAAGCCATGGAAATGTTCTTTAAGAATGATTGGTAACTAGGACACTTGAAAGTTTTAGAAAGCCCCAAAGCCTTCACCTCAGCAATTTTCTGACATTATATGGGACTTATTTGGAAACAATGGTGAGGAGAGCTAAGTACTTGTGAAATGTGACAGCAGGAATCAAAAGTCAAAAACATTTTTCCAGGGACAGACTTCTTATTTTCTCAGTCATCAAGAAAGTGCATCGTGTTAATAACAACAAGCATTAGTATACCTGTTTCCTTAGCCATCCAGAGTAACTTGTGAAAGCTTTTTAACATATGATTCAGTTATGTATTTATATAAGTTGCATAAATTCCTTGTGAAGTTAAATGTTTCTGCAAGCATATATAAATTTTAGGTTTTTAAAATTAATTTTTATAGTAAATCTTAGAATTTATCAGCCAATAAAATTATGACAAGTTTCTGTCAGATGTTGAGTGTAACTGCAATCTTATTGCTGATCACACAGAGAAATAGAAATAAATGTTCATTATTGGAAATAATTATGTCTGAAATGATGTTTATGTAATGCAGTTGCAACTGTGATGTGAATATTGCTGGGCTCAAAAAAGATTCCTGTATGCTATGAACAGGCAAATGAAAAACAATTAACTTACAATGTTTTGCATTGTGTAGAATGTGTTGCATTAGCATACTAAATAATGGACATGAATAATTATTTTCTCTGTACTTTGATTTAGGTCAGGTATCTGCCATTTTATGTAAAATGTAGCAAATTAAAATACATTCTGGTTAGTCTTGTGCCACACAAATTGAACACTTCAGTTGGTATGTTTGGAGTGAATTAGAGCTTTTTGGAATAATGAGTGATGGGATATCATGGAATATACTGGCATCCTGTGTGTTTTGATTTAATAGAAAACAGCTTGAGGGTTGTCTACGTGCTCAAGGATTTTTCTTACATGTCCATGGTGAACCAAAAATGACTTCTGCAGGCAGCTTCTTACAAAGGTGGTTTGCTTCATACAAAGGTGGTTTGCTGAAGGTCAACGTAAGGAACCCAACTTTGCCTGTAGTATTGGAAGTGTGATGTCTGTAGGCTATCTCCAGAGTTAGTAGGAACAGTGGTTCTTTGATATTCAGACCCTCTCTTTGATTATTAGTGGACCATAGGAGACTTGCTAACTTAGAGAGTATAATAGGTAGCTAAAAGCAGATCTTAATGAAAATATTTTCAAGAAAAGGAAATGAAAGCTTAAATGTATGACTTGGGAACTGCCAATTCTCATTCGGCTAATAATTGCTTCTACTTTTTTATATGAAGCTTCACTGTAAGAGTCTGCGCAGATTTTGAAGGTCAAAGTATTTCAGATGGGATAGGTAAGAAATGTTTTGTATTCCTGTAATTTACTCTGGCCCACTCAATTTCAGATGTATTTTTATCTTACATCTTAAAACATGACAGGAGTGAGATCTCCCTAAGGCAAGAAAATACAGTTAAAATGATGTGTGTGTGTGTGTAGATATATACATGTATATATGTTTATAACACAAAGCTTGTATTATTCACTTGAAGGATTTTTTTATTCAGCTTAAGCTATTTTCCAAATAAAATCAAGAATGTACCCTGTTGGAGAATGGTTTTGAAAATAAATGCATAAGTTAAAAAAAGCAGAAGTTCAGTAAAAGTACAATGTTTGAATAAAATTAGTAAACATAAATTACATATACTCCATTTTTTGGATTAAAAACTACTGTGCTGCTAAACAGGCACACGCCTAAACCATGAATTAGTCTTGCTTGGCAGACTTTATTACAGTAATTGTCTATAATACATAAGTAATTGTTTACTATTTTTTCTTTCCATGTTAAATTAATAAAAATTTGCTTCTATCCTTTAGTGCTGAAAGGTGAATTGCAATTAGATTCGTTGAAACAGAAAGGAGCTGTTAAGAGGATCCTCTTCTTTGATTACCATCAGTCACATCATTATTTCTCCATTGTGATAGAAAGACAAAACCAGCTCCATTGCCAGGACTTTCTTGTTTATCTCAGAGTAAGTTGTTCAAAATATTTTGGACTGTCATCATCATTTGAGTAGTATCAAACATTCAAAGATAATAATAGAAAAAATAGCCACTGGAAAAGGCAGAACGATTTCCATTGTTCTTAGATCACAAAATTGCAGAAATGTGAGACAAGAAAGCCCTCACCTGTGTGTCCAGTACGCTCTTGTACCTGGGTAAAATTCTCTATGTAAATCTTTGGCTCATTGTTTGTCAATGCAAGTATAACAGAAACACTCCTTTAAAGACTGTACAGTTCCTCTGTGTACAAATATATTCATTTAATGTTTTTCTGGAAGTTCTGATTAAATACTGCATCTCCTAACACAAAAATGCAAGATTGCTCTCCCTGTAATGTTCACAGTGGGACAATCCACTAAACATGCAAAAGATCATGCCAATTAATTTTCAAAAGGTATGTTAAAGGAGTGCCACCAGCAGTACTGACCTATAACTAATCTAGTTTTAAAATATTTTTAATATATTTTAACATAGTTTTAGAAAAATTGAAACTATAGAACTGAGGTTGTGAAGGAGAAAGTGTCATTAATTACGTGCAACTGGATTTGCTTCATGCGATTGAAGCAGATTCCAAGGCTGGTCCTGGAAATGCAGTGGGAGGTAAAAGAAAGAAGTCTCAAGCAGTATGTAAAGGAATACCTAGGCAATAAAGGTGATGGAGTATTGCCATTGCTAATCCATATAAATTCTTAATTTTGGAGTAAACCAAAAATGTTGCTTCCACAAATCCACACATGCCCTACCTCCATTCCGAAAGGAAGGTGGGCAGTAGCTGATAGGACTTGGTTCTGTGTGTCTCTTTTAGATAGCTTCATTTTAGGCTAATGCTGTGAAAAAATTCTCAGTCTACTCAGCTCAGCCAGCTTATTCCAGATGTGGGGCTGTGGAGGCAATATATTCTGGGGATTCCAGTTACTGGTGAGTCACTGCTTTCCTAGTGACATTGCCTACAGCCATAATTTGGCCAGCAGCTGTCAGAACCATATCTTTACCTTTGATAAAGACTGAAGTCTGAACCTCTTGCCATACTGTACTAATCTAAAAATATTCTATTTAACCATTGGTTTTTATTATGTGATTGTTGCTTACAGGATGAAACAGAATTTAGAGATAAACTGTCTCCCATCAGTATAAACTTGAATTATAGTTTGGATGAATCTAGTTTTGAAGACAGCTTGACTGTGAAGCCAATACTGAACTATTACCAGAAAAGCTTATTAACAGAACAGGTATGAATTTTGCATGCTACTTTTTTTTCTGTTTTATAAACAGAAAATCATTTAGAAATACTTCCTTATAATAGAATATCATGCCAAGAAATTGCACAACAAGGATTTAATTACTTCAAAATGTAAATTGAATATAAATATAGAAACAGGCAGGCCTTTAAAGCATTTCCAAAACTTTGTTGTGTTGATAATTTTGATTTCATTCTATAATATATAAGCCAATTTAGTGTGGGAAAGGGCCTGAAAAATGTTACTATTCGGCTGAGGGCATAGTTGACAGTATAAATCGTCTCCAACTACTCGTGGAAAGGAACTTAGAGAAATGAGAAAGAGGTTGATTCACTAAGGCAGTGTTAGTGATACTAAAGACATTTAAGTTAGTGTTATTTAATGAAGTGATTTAGACTCTGAAGAATATACTAACTGTATTACAACTTCTCTTATTTTGCAACAATCCAGGCTTACATTCTGGTTGACTGTGGAGAGGACAACTTGTGCATTCCTGACTTGCAGCTTTCTGCTATGCCGTAAGTTATATAAAATAAATGATGCCACATATAACAAAATCTAGACACTTACAGCTACCTTAACAGAATGTGTCGAATACAGTTTTATTGTTTGCTATGGCTACTCATTCTTACCTGATTTCTAGATTTTAATTTGCACATCCAGTTCATCTATAAACCCCAGAAATGCAGAAATACACACTTGAAAATGTATTTTTATTAAACACATTCACAATGTTTAATGGCTGTCATAGAAAATATAGTTTTGCAAGTGTTTGCTAGGAGTGATTCTAGTTGTCTTAATGCTGAGAGATAATATCGATGATTGTTCAAAGATTTTAAATTTGTTCATTTCAATGTGCCAGTGACTTTGAATTTTGGACACAGTTCACCTCAACTGAGTGTGCAGTGAAGTAAATGCATCTCAGAACAACAGAATTTCAAAACATGGCAACAGTTCCTCCAATAAAGGGAGAAAAAATGCCAAGTGGGGAGCCTCTGACAGCTGACTGTGCCATCAAAATCAGTACATAGCTGTGAAAGCCAAGGGCACAGTGCCACTGAAGGTTTCTGTCATTGTTCATTTTACAGTGGGCATGAGAGGAAAACTGGAATACCACTCCCTTTGTGCCTTTTGAAAAACGCTGCTGAGGAGACCCCTGTGGCAAGCAGCTCCTCCTAAATACTTCTTTCTGGTTAGAAAGTAGTCAGGCTCTGAAATTTTGTATCAGTAACTTTCAAGTTCTGTGGTAAGCCACAGAACCTACCCAGGGCTGGCATTCTTTCCCACGGGGTCGTTTTCATGGAAAGGATTTTATTCTGTGTTCACAGAATGTTTTTCAGAACATATGCTATGAGAGCAAAATGTCCTTGTACTTTATTCATATGTAAATTGTAATTGTGCATGTTTTAACTCTTGACAAGTAGTATGTCCTTTACAGGGATAAAGATCAGCTAATAATTGGAGAAGAAAACTATGTCATGCTCATAATAAATCCACGGAATGATGGGGAAGGAGCCTATGAAGCTGAACTACATATAAAGATTCCACCTGAAGCAGACTACACTGGGGTTGAACGCAACAACAAGGTAAATGAAAAGCAAAATGTTAGTGATAAAAAAGCAGAAGAACTGAGAGCAAGGTTACTACCTTTTAGGGCATACCATGCAAAAGCAGCAAGTAAAGAGGTGCCTCTTACGGAGGGCGATTCCATCGGCTCTCAGCTGTCCTTGCTTACACAGTCCAGGCTAAAAAATAGCTATGTCACCAGAAGTTGGGAAGGGCACAAGCATTCTATTCAGAGTCAGCTCAAGTCCAGCTCCTTGCTGTTAATTTAGTTATAATATACAGATACTGACACATTTCGCCTAAGGCTAGAGGTATTTGCATCATTCAGATTCTGAAACTGTGAACCTTACCAGTAGCGGGGAGTGATAGTACAGATTTCCCTGAGTGCTTCCAACCTTGGATCCTGTGTTACCAGCTCTCAGTCAAAGTTAATGAGCCCTGCTGAACCCCAGACACTTGGACACTGTTTTCTTATGGTCCCAGCACACCAGTGTTTTACCATTATTAAAGATATCCCAGTCTCTGATATCCTGAATAATTGAACATTAACTGCAGTATAAACTTGACTCATTGGTAGTCATTATTTTATCTTATGGATAGGCCAAAAAAGCAACTCTAATGTAAAATATGCCAGTGTTCACAAAAGGACTAATGTTGACTGAAGTCCTGCTGAGCTGTACTGAACACGCTGTATTTCCTTTTTGAGTCTGTTTGTTTTCTAAGAGCAAAGGCGAAACACTATCCTGCAAACAAGAAGAGTGTTCATGTATTCTCTGTTGGACAGCAAGTCTCAATAGCCTCATCTGCACATAAATCTCCCAAGCTGTTGCAACATGAGCTTGCTTTTTTCTATCAGTGCCTGGAATGTTCAAAAGGGCCTCAAGGGTGGGAGAGTGGAAGAAAACAAGTTCATTTCTTTTCCAAAGAAAGAATGTTTTTAAGGAAGTTGAAGGTAACTTACCAGGCATTTCCTTACCCTCTTACTTTTCCCATGTATTCCATACAAAGAGATGTCATTAAGTTCTTTCTGAGACAGAACAAAACATTAGTTCCACTATCTATGTCATTCTTAGTGTCTTTTCTTCTGCATTTCAAGGGCAGTTTTCACAAGGATTGTGTATGATACTGAAAGCAAATTTAGTCTTTCTATTGGTTTTAAACTGTAAATACTTTTAAAACTATGGTCTTCATGATACTATGGTTCCATTTAAATAAACTGAAAAATTCACTTCTTAGTACATTTGGAAAGAAATTGGTATTGTAATTTTCTTTTTAAAAGACAAAGCTAAAATCTTCTGGCATTTAACTGCTGGTGGAGGTTGGCTCTAGTATGTGTGCAGTCATTTTTTTGTACTGCCATATGTCACCTAAAACTGCTGTGAACATGAGAAAGAACATAGAATCTTTGTAATTTAAAAAGAAAATTTAGACTGGAAAAACAGATATTTAAACTCAGACATTCTTTTATAACCTTCTTGTGTTGTGTTCTCATTTAATTAATTCTATCTAAATGTGCAAATTAAGAAATTTGACCACTTCAAACAAGAATTAGCAGGGTTATTTTCCCTGAGTGCTCAGAGGTTCATGTGTTACCCGGATGACCAAATTCTTAGAGGTCATAGTATAAATGAGTATGAATTATAGAGAGACTTAATTATTTCAATCTGTAGAGCTTAAAAAAAGATATGGCAGGTTGAACTGCGTGACAAGTATGCAGAAGAAATTATCACACTGCTATGCAGTAACACTGAGTTATGTGGAAAAAAGGTCTAGGTGTGTTGGTACCTTGAGGCATGGACCATAGATTAAAATTAATGTTTTACTGTCAGTTTCAGTGGAGTCAGGTTTTCAGTTCTGAATTTGTGTTTGCACTGCACCCTGCCAGTGGGGCATCTGTGACTGCTCCTGAAATGTACTTCATTTAATATAGTAATTTGAGCCGATTGTTGGATTTGTGATAGAGCCTATTGTAATCATGCTCTTAAAGCTCTGCGGCCAAGGAGTTGATTGTCTCTTCAGTGTATCAGTGTTTACAGTCCGTTGTGTAGCTGACTTCCTCCAAACTCCAGAATTCCTTGTATTAAGGCAGAAATAATATTCACCTCAGAGCCAGGAAAACAGGTAGACTGAGAGCAGAATAAATGGAATGTAATGAGCTGAGTAAATCATTCGATACATTTCTGATAGAACTGAAAAATGTTTAGAATCAAATCTTTCTATTATGCTGCCATCATTTCAAAGTAACTGTACTGATAAAGGATATTAAGCTACTATATTATGGGTTTACTCTGAATTTAGTCTACCTAATAGAGAAACAAATTTATTCCTTATGTGTTTCCTGTCCAAAATTATTTTTTTCAAGCAATTTACTGAGTTGTTGTATATCATTTGAATTACACTAGGAAAGTGTTAAAGTCAACAACTTAACTGAAAATTCACTTGCCTTCAGCTTTATGGAGTACAATGTTTGACCTGCCTCAGTTGACATCTTGTTATCTCCAGCCTGGTTCTGTAGCATATTGTACATACACTGTGAAACTGTACTAAGGGAGTATTTTGCAAAGATGTACATGATCAAAGGCAAGCAGAGAACCAAGTAAATGCATGTGATCTTAAATTTTGAGGCCAAGGATGTGATTTTGATGTTTCATTGATCCTTGCACATACTGATACTTCCTTCAGTCAAAAGCTGATTAATGAATTGCAGTGACTTACAATGAAATCAAATGTGTTATTCATTAGTTGTTTTGCTGAAACACTTAAAAGGTCCAGAGACCAGGTAAATGAGTAAATTACCACAGCTTTACTACTTCCTGGAAACCCACTGACTTGTAGTAACTGTCCATATGCATTAGGTATAGAGTTTCTGAGATTAGCTGCAATAAAAAAATTATAACCACATATTATATTACCTCACATTTCCATGGTCAGCATATTGTGAGAGTATATACGTGCTGTGTGGTATATTCTTACACTACCATAGCACAATTGTGTATTTGAACCCCAAGCCACTGACTGAATATTGTGAGCTAATGCTTTGCCCAGTGAAAGAGTTCCCCATATTGAACCCCTCAATCCTGCCTTAGTAGCAATGGCTGGAACACAAATTCTCATGGAATAATTAAAAGTAGGTCAGGTGAATACAAAGCCCTGAAACGTATTTGTTCCGCACCAAATACCCAATGTATTTTGGCATAACTGTTTCTGCTCAGGCTAGAAACTGCAGATCACAAGCAGATTTATATTGCAGTGGAGAAGAGCTGAGCTGTTATCCTCATGCCTTTCTGAACTAAACATGACACTCTCTTAAAATAGGGGAGACCTGAAATATTCTTGTCTTACCTGAAAATTCTTACAATGGTAGCTGACTAGATGAGATATGATTTGAATCTTTTGAGGACAAATACTAGTTCTTCATACCTCAACTAGATAAGAAGCTAGATTCTGACACCTCGTACCTAATCCATCCACTTTTCCTCAGAAAATAAAATTGGAAGTTGTTGATCAAGGAGAGGGAGATGTCTTTACTGTGCAGCCTGTTGTGCTTAACTGTTCTGCCATCAATTAGTAATTCATCACTACGACCACCAGAAAGTTTCAAGTTCGTAGGCTGCCTGGATTACTTAAAGCATCCAATCATTTTGCTGTTAAAATGTACCCTGGGAGCACATGTGTTAATTGTTGGGGTTTTACTTCTGCCAAAAACGACCATGTGTTGCTATAAAAATATAAATTGCTACCAGTGGCAGGTAGAAGGGTTCTGTAGCAAAACCTTCCATCTGGCTGTGTTACATATTAACTCACCCATACTGACAATGCCAGGTGTATAAATCTCTGCTCTCACTTGCTTCTTGCCTGGTTTTAATTTTCCTTTTTTGTACATAACCACCCCAAAAAGGTGATCAGTGAATTAAAAAAAGGGCAATAAATCTCAGTATTGAAGAAATTCTGCCACATCTGATCCTTTGTCACACCTTTATGCTGTACAAATTAGCTTTTGTGATGCTGGTCGTATATATTCTGTGCCATTAATCATTTTCAGTCTAAGAGCATAACCTCTAAATAGGGGAAAACCTACTCACAAATCTTCTCTATTTACTCAGACTTTGAAGGACAAAACCCATGTGATAAGGGCTGATTTGCTGTCCGTGCTGATCTGTGATACAGTATTAATAAAGTGCCAAATGTCTAATTTAGATGGATTTTTTATCTTCTGATATTTAGACCTCAATTTCAACACGCACCACCAAACAAAATCAAAACTATAAACCCACACATCATGGCAAAAATGAACAGTTTTCCAATCAAGTGTGGTTTCAGCTGTATTAGTGCCCTCTTTTCTCCCATGTGTTACATCCCACCTCTAATTAACCAGCTGGAAAGAGTGCAAAAATCCCTCCCTCCCAACCCTAGAGAGTCTTGAAAAGGCTATTAGTACACTGAACATGCCTTGTAACAAATTGTGTTTCCTCCTAGCAAACTGTAAAAGTGTCAGTATACAATGAGACATACTGACTGAGGGCACGCTTCACGTGGGCTCCTTTTAGGACATACCTTATCTTTTCTTTTTATCTCAGGAAATGAGAAGGTCAGTATGTCCATGCTGACTTTTACAGATAAGAATTAATCACTAGTCAGTGGTCTGTAGATTTCTCAGGTCTTTTTATATAAAGAGCATGACCTTGCCCGTATTGTAAGAATCACAAATGAGAGGAAAGTAGTGAGAGAGCCTTATAGCAACAACAAGCTGCATCCTGCTTTTACAAAGCTGGTTTGCTTCTGCACAGATGTGGAAGCATTTTCTTTTATTGAATATGCTGAAGAGGAAAACAGAAAAATAATCAAACCTTTTGTTGCTTTGTCTTACTCTGTATTTCCTAACTTGCACTGTTTGTGGCTGTTACTCCTTCTATACAGTCTGTTTTGTCACAGATAATAACAACTAGTGATAAAGACTAACGGTTAAAAAAAGGAAAAAAAAATATACATTTAACATTAAGAGCTTTAAAGGAAAATTATACAAGTGTATCCTCAGTTACTGAACAAAACTGCCTGAGAAATGTTAGGTACAAACTGGACTTTGATTTAATAGTTGCTGGAAAAACAGTTAAATTCTACTTATTGCTGTAAGCAAAAAGTACTTTGATTTCTGATAATGTGAAAATCTATAATCTCCTCTGTTGCTGAATTCTAAACACAGGTAAGAGTTTATGTATTTACACAGGTATTTAATATTCTAAGTACTTTGCCACATAGCAGAAAATAAAGTTCTAGACTTGGTCCATGGTAAAGTTCTGCTGATGCCAGAAATTCAGTCTGTAGAAACTCCTCATGATGGATGATAACAACTACGGCAATTAATGTAAGGCCTATTCTTCTCACCCAGTTTTGCCTTCTCTTTTTCCCTCTGTTGAGTCATCAGGGCTATAGCAGTGAATCACAACAACAAAGCAGTATATTAAAACTAGGAATAGAGTGATCTCATCAGGCTTTTAAGTTACTGGGAAACCTCCCTGTTTGTTTTTCCCTATCATCAGTTTTCCCCCATTGTCTGACAATAACCAACTAAATGTTTTGATAGTGCACTGAGCAGGTGTCTGAAATCAAAAGACATGTCACAGTCAAAAGACATCACTTTCCTAACCAGATACATTTCACCATGATCTCTGACCTCCATATTGCCGTCCTTTTGTTACAGGCACTGCGTGTATTGAGCTGTGATTACAAGATGGAAAATGAAACTAGAATGGTGGTTTGTGATCTTGGGAACCCCATGGTGGCTGGCGCAAACGTAAGGGAAAACCAGATACATTTGCTGATTTTTACCTAATTAAATTTCGAAGGGGAGAAAATGGAAAACTACTCAATTAGCAGAATGTGTCCCAGTAAGCAGCATGTAAAGCAAATTAATTATTTACTTGGACAGGAAATTGTCAGTGGAGTAAGAGAAAGAACTGTACTTTTGAAAAACTCATAATTTGGTGTTCTGAAAGATTAGTGATGTTAAAGCCTGTGTTTTATTTCACTTACTGTAGAGAAAATGAGTGGCTCAATTTAAGTCAGAGAAGTACCTTCCATATGAAGATAGGATGAGAAAGTTGGGGCTGTTCAGCCTGGAGAAGGCTGCATGGAGACCTCATAGCAGCCTTCC
>JASSUY010034768.1:12515-23934 GCA_032466535.1 Forpus xanthops
CCATATGAAGATAGGATGAGAAAGTTGGGGCTGTTCAGCCTGGAGAAGGCTGCATGGAGACCTCATAGCAGCCTTCCAGTGTCTGAAGGGGGGCCATAGGGATGCTGGGGAGGGACTCTTCTTTAGGGACTGTAGTGGTAGGACAAGAGGTATTGGGTTCAAACTTAAACAAGGAAAGTTTAGGTTGGATATGAGGAAGAAGTTCTTTACTGTAAGGGGGGTGAGGCACTGGAATGAGTTTCCCGGGGAAGTTATGAATGCTCCATCCTTGGCGGTGTTCAAAGCCGGGTTGGACAGAGCCTTGGGTGGCATGGTTTATTGTGAGGTGTCCCTGCCCATGGCAAGGGGTTTAGAACTAGATGATTTTAAGGTCCTTTCCAACCCTAACTATTGTATGATTCTAAGTTATGCTAGTATAATGAGGAGAGAATTCCAATCTATAAATGTTATCTGCATATTTCTCCCTTTTAGTATCCTTTCTACTTATGATATGTACAGTAAATGACAGCTTCTTTGCCTGATTATTATCTTGAATGCGCAAGAGTTGTCTTATCAGTTTATATCATGATTTATATATCTGTGAAAATATGGTTGGAATCAAGTTTTCTTTTAAGTTATTAATGTCATTCTAAACATTTTCCTAAGACATTTACTTGTAAATCATGCTACACATCAGATGGAACATTGGTAGCCTTGTTTTTAGACAAAAGTGGAACTGAATAATAGCTGATAATGGACAGCAGATAAGGATTAAACTTAGGTTTGGAGATGAAAAAAGTGCTACCCATTCCACAGCTGTCATCACTTCTATTTCATGATATGAGAGGGCAATCCCAGAAGTGTTGAATCCTTTAATGTTGGGCTATGGATCCCCTTCCAGGGGAATTCTAGTGCTGCTCATATATTCATAAATGCTATGAATATTTAACTAAAACCAGATAATCCAACTTTTATACCTAGATAAAAAGCTGTCCTAATAAAACCTAAGCTATCAACATGGACATACATGAAGAATAAATAAGAGCTTTTAATTGAAAAGTTTTCATTTCATATTGGAGCTGGAGCTTTGCAAAGAAACCAAAACAAATCTTAGTATTTTCAAAATCCTATTAAATTAAGATTTGTCCTATAGAAGATGAATATTTCACTCTTCAGCCTTTCTATAAGGAAGTGTTCTTCTGGCCTCTTATGATCTTGAAGCATTTCTGGCCTGACCCTCAGTAGTAAGAGCAAATTGGGTCACAGAATAGGAGACTGGGACTAGAGTAAACTTGTTTGGATTATAGGGTTTGCTTCAGATCAGTCATGGAGCTTTTGAAACTGAATGTGAGACCAGATGTCTCTTATAGTCTGCTTTCATGGTCATGAGCAGTCCCAGAGAGACTCTTTGGGATTTTAAGAAGCTGGAAACCATTGAAAAATTAACTCCAAGCAATGGACCTACTGGGATCAGGAACCTACCTGGTGAGGATTGTTCTCTGTTGAACTACTGTGAACCAGAAGTCTGAAGCTGGTACTATAAGCATTTCTAGGAAGGACATAGAGAAGAGAGCAAAAAGGTTTTGTAGATTTTGGGTTATTCTACTAAATGAAACTTCTAAAAAGAAAGAGTAGTTGAAAACCTATGAAGAATGAAGTTTTCATAATGGGATGATGGGAGGCAATGATAGGCTGAAGCATTAGATATATTCCAAATCATGTCAAATAATTTCTTGTACCAGAAAACCAGATTTGGAAGCTTAGTGGCTTCCTGGTTAGTCTTATAGCAGTAGCAAATTCTCAGGATACAGACTGAAGTGGACAAGAATCTTATAGATGATCAGATGTAGTGGCAGAGGGAAGGATAACATAGAAACCCATGCATTTGGAAAAGAAAAGGAAGACTAAACACAAAAGAGACTGACATTGTATACCAAACTAGGAGCATATATTTCTGGTGTGCATATTGTCATAAACATAAGCAAAGGAAAGGTCTGAGTGTGGCAGTATTAGACTACAGCCTTTCACACTCCTCCTTTTGAATCCAAAGCCCTGTTTCTACATTGTCCTTGATCCAAAATGCTGGCAGTATGATAACATCAGGAATGCTATTTGATGGCCACTAAAGCAGTGCTACTGTCATCTGTCTCCTTATGAAGTCTCACAGCATAACTAATCCTGTTTTTTTTCAGGATCAGCTCTATGGATGCCATAAATGCACTGTTACCAAATATTCCTAAGCAAAATGCTTCATAAAGAGAGACAGAGGAAGCATAATGAAACAGCAGGGTGCACAACATGTTGAAGGATATTCTGTCTTATATACAAAAGAATCCAGTGCTTAAAATTAAGGCATACGAAGATAGAGCATTGCAAAATCAGTCCGCAAAATGCTTGAGTATAGTGAGTGAAAGCTTAAAACCTAACTTTGCCTTTCAAAACAGCTCTCCTGAAAGCTTAGTAAAGGTGAAAGGACTTGAGCTTTTTCAGTCCAAATGTATTTAGGATGGCAAATGTACTCCAAAAGCGAAATACCAGCCCTTTGTACAAGTCACATAAATCACGAAAGGTTGCTCTGATCCACTTCCAGTTTTGCAAAACAATTCTGCTCTGGCAGGAGATCAGTTATTCTCAAAATACTCGTTCAGAAAGGGACTCTTTTTGGAAGTTGTGAGGGAGTGGGAAGGGAGGGTTAGGTCACAATCAGACATTCCTAAAACTCTTAACTATTGAGTCACTCTAATGACTTTTCAGCACCTTGAAATCCTAGAATTCTTGAGCTCTTTAAGATCAACTGAATATGAGTGTTGCATCAGGATTTTGTGGTATAACCCATGGGATATTACTGCAGCAGGCTACAAAGTTGTCTGGCTCTACACATCTTCAAAAAGTGTTATTGACATCAAAATTAGTGTATCTCTGACTTTGGGAGGGTAAATCACAATACCATATAGCCTAGAATGCAAACTAAATGTCAGGTACCATTTCACTGGCAAAGAGTGCTCAAAGTGCTTATTTATGACAATGAGATGGATCAGACTGACAAACTTCCTAATGCTGGTTCAGCAGCCTTAGAAAGTGAGATGTAAGTTTATCACAAATGCTGGTAGAACAATTTGTAAATTGATAGAAATGAATAGAAACAAGTTTAGAAGACTGTGAGACTTGTAAGATCTTGACTATTTCTTGGTATATACCAAAGTGATTCTTCAAGAGCACAGAGATTTAATCTTTCATATGCACTGCAATGCATATGAAAGACTTCAAAAAAAAGCTAGCTTGCTGTTTCTCAGTGTACTCCCAGATACTATCAAACATAATAGCAGATTAAAGCTTATCACTTAAAGCAGAAATTACATGTATTGCAAAGGTACATGATGCTACTGATGTGCAAAATGATGCAATTTTAATTAAACTAGCTTCATTTGGAAAATTTTAAATAAAATTAAACTGTTTTGATAAAATGATTGGCCTACTAAAATAGTGACTGCAAAGTTACAAGCTCAAGCAAATTCAACTCCTTTGGCCTCAGTGTGTGTTCAGCAAGGGCATGTGAACATCTTTGCCCCATTATTAGTAGCGGTGTTAAGGACCACTTGACATTAACAAAGCTATGTCATCATACAAAGGCAACATCTGCAACTTATTAGACATATACAGTAGGGAGTGTATTTCAATATTAGATAAGGGATTAAGCCTCAGGGGTATAACAGATCGTCAAAACTGCAGTTCATGTCTGCTCTATCTGAGGAAAATTTTATCTTAGGTTCATCAAATCTTTTTTGTTGTTGCTACAAGTAGAAACAAATTTATACAAACTGATTAGTGAAAGCAGTGAGAGAAATGCCAAGTTGAATAAATGCCAAGTTGAACATTTAGAAATTATTAAAGAAATCCTTTTCTTTTTGAAGGTGAATGAAATCTCAATACAGTTGTTAAAGTCATCTCCAAAAGTGGTCTCAAAAAACAAATTTCCCTTTGCAAGTCACCTATTCAGCTTCATTTGAATGAGCATTATCTCTTAATTTTAAAGGTTTACCTTCTAAAAAGAGAGCTTAGCTATAGCTATGTAATTTAAATTGTTAGTATTCAAAGATTTGAATTTGCCATTTCTTTTATGATGACAGTATTACTTTCATCATAGGACTACTGAAAGCAGTAACTGAAATGTTAGCTAAGTCTTATTCTGGAGATGGATTAAAATTCAGTGACGCACCACTGCAAGGGAGGAAAGAAGGAGAACTGAATGAAAATTAAAAGCTTAGAAAAAAAGAATTGATTAAACATCTGAAATGATACCCACAGAGGAAAATGGCTTCTCTTCAGTGATGTTGAATGTGGGTCCTAACCATAAAACTCTGCATTGTTGTGTCCTGATTTGTTGCTGGCAATGCTAAGCCAAGTATGTTAAGGAAAATGTGCCAAGCAGACAGCTCTTCTTGGGTTTTTTTGGTTTTGTTCTTCCACCCTCCCCCATAATCAAGTCAGATACTGGCAGAGATGGAGGAATGATGTCCTCATTTCCTAATGCCTTTTGATGAATTTCTCAGGAAGAGTGTTTCTCCACATGAAGAATATGACTATATGCAACCATCCTTTCTAAAGAAATGAAAGCACAGCATGCAAGTTATCTGGCAGGAAATTCTGCCATCAGGCAATAGGGGAGGGAGTGAGAAGTTGTACAAGATTGCAGACAGTAGACTTTACTGGCAGTCTCAATGCAAAACTTACATTACAAAAATTCCGAGATTTAAAAGACGTGCAATTAAAAATATTAATTTAAACATTGCAGTACAATTTTATTAATTTAACACTGAGGGCAGATGGTGTCTCCTACTGCTCCCATGCCACTTAGATACCAGGCCTGTAAATATGTACTGCAAGAGGCTTACAGACATCCCACCATATGTTATTGTATATTCCTCCTTCAGTTAGCCCTCAAGTCCATTCTCTCTTATGAACTAACATGTTTTGCTTTACTCTGTGCCCATTTGCAAAGCAAATGGAAATTACCAGAGAAAGGAAGGAAGGACTGCATAAACACAAGGTAGCACTTACCTCCTTCAGGTTTGGGAACTGTGTTTTACCCTCTACCTTCTGTAGTAATACACTGCAAGTGCATGGCTACAAGAGTAACGACTACAAAGGTGTCAAGCTGACCTGAAAATACTTTGAAGTTGTATTCCTCTTAACTGAACTGCAATAAAAAACTCAAACCAAATCAAACTAAGCTATTGAGCTGCTGCTCAAGAAAAACAAGTCATCAGTCAGCCTCGCAACACCTAAAACATGCAGCTCGTATGTCCCAGTTACAGAGACAACAGGAGGAACAGGAAGCCTTAGAGACATGGATAAAGGCATGCAGGGATAGAGGCGGGGGTGGGAGGTGCCAGACAGCTATTACTTTCTATTGACTTGGCAAGGTAAAGCAAAGACTATCTGGATGAAGAAGGGCCCACTGCTGTGTTCTTCAGGGCATGCTTCTCTGTTGCTCTTGATCTTTCCTCTGTCCAGCCAAATTTTCCATTTGGTGTCATACACTGGAAGGATGGTATTTCTTCCTGAAAACAGCTAGATAATATTCCTTCATACTAATTTTAAAAAGCAGCAGTATTCTATATAGGTCTGTGAAATTAAATGTTGAACAGTACTGTTTTCTTGATATGGAGAGATCAACCACTGTTAGTAACCTGTTGTTTTATTTCTGTCTCAGTTCTCTACAGGCATTCGATTTTCTGTTCAACATTTTGAAAATGCAGATTTCAGCATCAATTTTGAGCTGCAAATAAAAAGGTTAGATGTTTTATCAAATTCTGAATTCCTATAGATATCTGAAATTTCATGTGTAAGATCACTTTAGTGTCAGTAGTTATGTCACAGGCTTTCCTATGGTAGCTTTCTTCAGGAAGTTTTGTAGAGTTGGAACCTTGTTAGGTTTTTTTATTTAGAGTTATTCTGAGGATTTTATTTTGTTAAAATTCAGTTTAACTGATTTTAGTCAGTGATCCAAGGATCCCCTACACATTTGCCAAATTTATACTTTGTTTTCCACTTCAGAATTAATGAATAGTGATCACCTTGTAACAAAATTCTGTATTTAAAAACATATCATGCTCTGAAAATAGACATGCCACTTCTTCACAACAGTTCAGAAAATAGAAGGAGAGCAGTTAAAATGTGCTCAACAGATTTATTGGAATGAAGGAGAAAATGGTTTCAGTTTGATGGTTTCAGGTGAATCTGTCGTTTTTCCATTAGTTTCCTTCACATTTGTTGGACTGGAATATTACTGCTGGAGAATACAGCAAGCAGTACTTCCTCCACAGGGACAAAAAAAGCACAGTAGAGGATGCTCTAGAATAACAGCAAGGACAAACTTCTTCAGTAGTTGGCAAGGCTTCTGCTCCATCTGTCCTCCACAAGTGCACACCGGAGTTCCTCATGTGCCCTCCTGCCCCACACACAGAGACTTAATTGCTAATGTCTGGCCTTTAATGAGGGCCTTGATCATGTTCACTGTGGTAAATAACTGAGACACTTAAAACGTTTAAGTCATGTTTTCATAATGTAACCCTTGAAGGAAGGGAAGTGCAGGAACTCAGAAAGGGCACAACAGTGCCACAGAAGACAATGAGGCGCTGGGTCAGGCCTCAGCCCTCTCCAGGGGTCTGGCTGGTGAGCTGGAGATCATGAATGCACTCCTCCAGAGAGAGATACAAGATAGGATGTCTAGCTTGCAGGTCCCATATCCATACCACTGTTCACCATCAAGGCATTAATGCAAACAGTACAGTTATAAATGGGTATTGGAGGCTCTTCTCGGTACCCTTTTCATACTATGAAATTGGAGACACTCAGAGATTTTTGGGTAGCTAGATCTGTCTAGATAATAAGAGTTGAGGGTACATCACTTTTGTAGAAAAAGTGAGAAAGCTCTACTAAGGAGTGAGTTTGAACTTCAGGAAATAGCAACATCTCATACTTCTCCATGAGTGTGATGCACTCAAATGTAAAGGGAGGAAACATGTTTGGTGACCAAAAAGGACAGTTTCCACAAACCGGCATCAAAATGCTTAAGGGCACACCAGTGTTTTTACTTAAAAAAAAAAATGGAACTTTTCGCATAAAGAATGTACAGTGGAGTTATACCTCACTGCTTTGTGCATTCACTCGCAAGCAGCACTACAGTTTGTGCATATCTGTGTCCTTAGTCAACAGATAAAACAATCTTAAAAGAAAAAGGAAACAGAAATCCATAAGGCAGAAACAGGAAATTACCTAAAAGGAAGGAAAGGGAAGCAGAGGTGATGTCTGAATTTGTGTCCTTGTCCAAGTTATTCAAAAGAAAGACCTTTAATTTGCTTCAAAACAAAGTGGAAAATAAATATTTTGGTTTGCAAGATTGAAGTCCGTTTCTTAAAGGAAATAAGCAAGAGGCTGAGTAGTGTCTTGAAATCTGATTCTTTTCCTGGTGTGGATTTAGCTAGGCAATTATATGCCCCCTAAAGAAGGGAGATGTCCTGCACTTTTATTTAAACTATTTTCTTCTCTACAAAATACCGCAAACTACAAACAAGTTTTGAATGCATAATATATATGATCAAAATCTGTATTTTAATTCTGTGAAAAATAGCACCATTATACAAATCGGAGAGCAGTTTATTCAAACAAATTCTTGATATAGTTATTTATATACTTAAAGCAAGTTTTGTATTTTTTTTACTGAAAGGATTGGATATAGAGGATTATATCATAAGTTCAAATTATATTTGAGGGGAATCTACATTAATTTACAGACAAATTAGAGCTGCTCCTAATTTTAGCAATCTGTAGCCAGAAAGCCTGGATCAAAGCAGTATTGCCCTTTATTCCTCAGTAGTCAGTTGCTGGGAATGCTGGCCTCTTCTGCATGTTTCCATTTGACTGATGCTACCCAGATGTGATAACAGTAAACTGTGACAGCAACAGAAACTTGGTCTGCATGAAGCAAGGAAGTACTTCCATACTTGCTTGGAAAAAACCCTCCAAACTTAGGATCATTAATCCCATAATTTAATAAATTTTAAATCTGTAATTATTTATTTTCACTATCTTCATGAATATGAACCTGGAAAACTTTCTTTATAGGAACAGGCTATAGTCGTAGAGATGGCCTTTTGAAGTAAGAGAAACTACCTTTAAGAATTTGCAGTAAGGCAACAAAATGAATAAGAGCATTGGGCTTTATACATAAGGATCTCTTTTCACTGTTAAGTGGGATTAAGACTGTAAACACTCTGAATAGGAGAGGAGAGAAAATAAAGGTAAAGAAACAGTTTATTTTGGTTCTTTTTCTTCAAAGGCTGTCATGCAGAAGTCACAAGTTTGGAGAGTCATAAAATCAAATATTTTTTGTAACAAAGCCTATCTTGTTCACTAACACTGCCTTCTTCCAATGCGTGAAACACCCTTGTATGCTATTAAGATACTCCTATTCATGCAGATAGCCAAGTTGAACAAGGAATTTACATGATATTCTGATCTAAATAAACTCACATCGTATTCATGCTTAGGATCCTTCAAAGGAAGCTTGAGTTGATTACTAAGCATGTGATGAGCTCAAATAGTACCAAAGTGAAATACCAGTGTCCTACAGGACTGAAAAGTGGTGATACCAAGCCAATGTTGTAATGTCCAATGACATTGCTTCCTAATTGTAGGCCTTGGGATATTCAGTGCTGTATCTATAACATTCTACAGTTCTGCTGATTAACTTTTTTCAACCCTTGTTTACAGTTCTAACAAGATTAATCCCATCAGCAATGTCGTTAACCTCCATATCAACATCAGTGCTGCAGCTCAAGTACAGATCAGAGGGTAAGTATTTAATCATTTCAATTCATAACAGTAGCAACTATTTTTTTTATTAAATCTTTCCACATATAGTAATCTCATGTAATGAATCTTTTGGCACATTGTAATCTCAAACACCTTATCCATTCAGCCTTAGAATTCTCTTAGCCTTAGAATATCTCTTAGCCTGAGAATTCCCAGGGAGTGTCACCCCTGCTAGACATGCGGGATGGGGCTACTAAGGATTTACCAGGTTATGTGGGGATGGATTACCCACATACACTCCAATAAATTTACTGAGTATCTATGCAAGTGCAGTATGCTGTAGAATCCCACATTATCATAACACCAGTCAGAGCCAACATTTTATCTGAGAATTCAAATTATGTATTGAAGTTGCTCATGCAAAATACCTGTTCATATGTGTAGGTCTGCTTAGGCACTTAATTCTGAATACCAAAGCATAATCTTCTGCTTTTTTGCATGGAAGGATGAAACACGTTATGGCAAGGCATATAGTAAGGTGAGGCCTTTGGAGAAAGGATTAAAAAGGAATGAGCTATGACAAGAGGCCAGTCAGCTACTGCTATAGGATTCTTACATTTCTGTTTGAAACAGGTGCCTGTCCACTGGCACATGGGATGCCAAAACTAAACAAGCACAGGATATAATTTCTATCTCTATTCTCACATACAGCTTGGTTTCAGAAACTATAAATGGCATAAGGTGATAAATGCCAGCTGAACATGAGCCAGCTTGTGCCCAGTTGGCCAAGAACGCCAAAAGCATCCTGGCTTGTATCAGAAACAGTGTGGCCAGTAGGACTTGGAAAGTGATTGTCCTCCTTCACTGGTGAAGCTGTACCTTGAATACTATGTTCAGTTCTGGGACTCTCACTAGGAGAAAGACATAGAGGTACTGGGAAGAATCCAGAGAAGGGCAGCAAAAACTCATGAAGGGTCTGGAGCACAAGTCTTATGAAGAGTGGCTGAGGGAACTGAGGTTGGTTAGCCTGCAGAAAAGGATGCTCAGGGGGGAACTTATGGGAGGTTTAGGTTGGATATTAGGAAGAAAAACTTCTTCACTGAAAGGGTTGTCAAGCATTGGAACAGGCTGCCCAGGGAAGTGGTTGAATCACCATCCCTGGAGATATTTAAAAGACATGCAGATTTGGCACTTAGGGACATGTTTTAGTGGTGGACTTGGTAGTGCTAGGTTAATGGTTGTATTCAATGATCTTAAAGGTCCTTTCCAACCTAAACAATTCTATAATTCTATGATTCCATGAATTTCAGACTACCCTGTAAAATCTTGGAACTAGACACTATTCTGGCATCCTGGAGGAAGTCGGCAGGATGTGCTTTAAAAGTAAATAATTGCCCAAAATGCTTTTTGTCTGAGATCTCAGGTTACCTACATCTCCTTTTCTCAAACTGCAGCTCTGAACCTTAACCATTCTCAGCTTTGTGAGGGAAGAAGGGGGGTACATGGCCCATCTTCACTCCCACAGTCAGGCCATGAGGCTGCTTGATGCAAAAGAGGTAGACATCTCTCACATTATGCACCTCAGTGGGCATATTCGGTGTAAAAAAGAAGTATTTATGTTCTTATGGATTTATAAAAATCTATTTGTTATTATCACTTCTAAGACAAAACTTTGACTACCTCTTGTAAGCAGGGTCAAGTTATTTTGCGGATCACAGAGATCATGTTTTCTGCTCTAATATTCAATCTAAACCAGGGAGATTCTGAAAGTATTTTTCATCACATTTTGGTGTTTTCCAGGTTAAGTGGGCTAACCCTAAGGCTAGAGTTAGGTGTAATAAAAGAAGACTGCCACTCAAAGACTGTGTGGATATATGTTGATGCTTGTATTTCTGAAAAGGAGCAGTTGAAAGACGATATGTTTAACAAACAGAAATTAGAGTATTATTTCACTTTCCATAGTTAGTGGTGATCTAGAGAAAGCAGCTGCATAGGGAAAAAAAGGTAAAAAATACAAAATGAGTGGGAAAATAGTACAGAAAGAGAAATGGAGACTGAGGAAATAGGAATCACAGGGGTTAGTTGGTGGGCTGCAATTGTGTGAGAGAATGCTGTGTGCCAGCAACTGCTTGATATTGCCATGTGTGGATGCCCAGGTTAAACACTTCCTGAAATTTCAGTGCATGAAATGATTATGGATACTGTCATGGGTTCAGCAGTAGCAGTCATTTTTCTCCTTGGTAGCTGGTGCAGCGCTGTGTTTTTGATTTTGGGCCTGGGAACAGTGCTGATAACACCAATGTTTTCAGTTATGGTTTAGAACATTTTGGTCTAACCAAGGACTTTCTGAGTCTCATGCTCTGTCAGGGCGGAGGGGAAGCCGTGAGGAAGCAGAAACAGGGCACCTGATCCAAACTGACAAAAGAGGTATTCCATACCACAGCATGTCATGTCCAGGATGAAAAAAAAATGGAGAACAGAGACCTGGAAGTGTGGGGGTGCACTGCTTGGTTGGGCTGGGTATATAGGTGGTGAGCTGTTGTATCCTTTCCTTCTATTTGCCTTGTCATTATTATTATTGGTGGTAGCAGTAGTGATTTGTGTTATACCTTAGTTACTAAAC
>JASSUY010034768.1:24034-35591 GCA_032466535.1 Forpus xanthops
TTTGTGTTATACCTTAGTTACTAAACTGTTCTTATCTCAACCTGTGGGAGTTGCATTTTTTTGATTCTCCTCCCCATCCCTCTGTGACTGGAGGAAGAAAGAGGGGTGAGTGAGACAGAAAACCGCATGGTTGATTTACAGCTTAAATCACAAACAGATACGTACACAAGACTTCTCAGTAAGGGCTGCTTCCAGTGCTGTGGATTCTGGTTTTGTTGTTTGGTTTGTTGTGGGTTTTCTGTCAGTGAGGTGGCTCATCACTTTCGTAGGAAAACCTCACAAACTTTTTGTATTCTTTGCAAACTTTGGAGAAACTTTTTGCCTCCATCATTTTCTCTCAGTGCTACAGTGTATTGTTTTTAATGAAAAGTTCTGTACTAGATTAATAGATGAATGAAGTGACCAAGACATCCTGTGTTCTTAAAAAGAGCATGCCCACAAGTGGAAAAAGTGGCTTGAATTGTTGCCTGCAGTGCTAAGAAACAGGTCATTAAATACAGAGGCATTATTAAACTGAATGACTTCCAGTTCCTTTTCTCTTAAGCCTTTTAGTTTTCTTATTAGCTATAGTATGCATGTACAAAGGAAAATTCCCAAATGCTTTGTTGACAGATTTTGCTAATTACTCAGTGATGTTAAGGCATACAGCTTCAAGGGAACTATTTGCTCACAATTTCCTAGATAAAAATTAAAGGGAGACTGTGTCCACATTTGAACTGGAAAATATCTTGCATTGGTTTCCATGCACAGTTGCACAAAGTGAGACAGGAAAAACTGTACATTTTACTGAAGAAAAGTAAGTAGTTACCAAATTGTGTGTATGTATACTTGCATATATACTTGCACAGTGGACCCAAACAAATACTACATCTCTCAGAAAGGAAGAAGTCTTCTTCAATATCCTGTTCAAAAGTAATTTAGGGTGACTTATTCAATAATTCATTCGATGAGCAGTTGCTCTGTTAACTAAGGTTTGACTATTCTGCTTATCTTTTTTTCTATAAAAATACAAGAGTATTATAGCTGTTATTTCCCGCTTTTGAAATAGTACTAGAGGAATAGGGGATACAGGAGGTAATTTACACTGGGAGGATTTGTGGCTGGCAGAATTCTTATTGCAAAACCCACATTAAGCATTTTCTGTAGAATATACTTCCTTTATCTTATTTTTCAGTGGCCTTGTTTGACTTATTATTGTCACCTAAAAGATTAGGAAAAATTCTGGTCTAAAAATCATTCAAATGTTAACAGTATTTTCAGTTACATGCAATATAAAAAGTCAAAACATAGGATTTTGTTTTATTTCTCCTGATTTGGTACTTTCATGTCAGTAGCAGATGTCATCAAAATAACTAGAAAATTACTGTAAGTAAATGATGTTATATACTTTGTAATAATTTCAATTTAATGTCTCCATTTACACTTTTCATTTTGTAGTTCTGTGGATAAGAAAAATATTGCACAGGCAGTGTAATAGGAAACACTGGGGTTTGAAGGCTCATGCCTGATTCTTTTTGTCATTGTGCAGTTTATGTTTTGCAAATTTTTGCAATAGCTTAAGGTTCTCTGTGTCTTGGCTTTTCTAACAGCACATGAAAGTTCCTGTTCTCCAACAACAATTAATATTTCAAATCCTTTTGTGAAATATAACAAGCTAAGTAGGCTTAGTATCTTATCAGAAATTACTTTGCAATGAATATGTTTCACTTCCTTTATTATTTGGCTTGGTTTGTAAATTTGTCCTCTGGCATACTTGTTAGTACAAACTGCTGGTAGTATCTAGAGTCAGCAGGATGCTCCTAGATAACCTAAATTTCATGGAGAGTTTTACTTTAGCTGGATTGTATTAAGTTGTTCTTCTGTGGGATCCCTTGCTGCTTTGAGAAGCTGTATTCTTCACAAACATTTCTGTAACACATTTCATGCATTGCATATGACGTAAAAGCTGGAAGCAAGAACAGTTTGTTTCTTCCTGAAATATTTTAAGACATCAGTGTTTGCAACCAAGCCATCCAGTCTTCTGTTCTTTACTTCAAGAAGCAATTTGCAGTGGTGCTTTCTCTGTTGAGACTCAAAGGAAAGTGAATTAATATTGATGGACAGAAGTCCATTTTAGTTAAATGTTATATGCTGGGAAGAAAACAACAAAAACCCTTATTAGCAATTCTTTTTAAAAAAGCTTTCTGTCAGCAAACCTTCATCTTTGGCAGAACAAACATTGAAATTTTACAGCTTTTCTTTCAGCTAAAGATTCTGGAAACCAGCAAAACAATGAGAGTTGAACCTTGTAAAGAAAGGGTAGCTCTTACCATTATTAGCACCAAGTGTTACTTTCAGTACTAGCAGATGACAGATATCTGTCCCAGAACTCACCTAC
Organism: Forpus xanthops; assembly: GCA_032466535.1. NCBI lineage: Eukaryota > Metazoa > Chordata > Aves > Psittaciformes > Psittacidae > Forpus > Forpus xanthops. The sequence goes on from JASSUY010034768.1 coordinate 26,412, forward strand.
CATGCTAAAATAAATTCTTGGAATCTGATTTCCCAACTTCACTATTAATGAATAAGATTAAAGTTGTCATCTGAATGGGACCCCTCCAAGGAACTTTCAGTTTTTATGGGAAAGAAAATGCTTGGGATTCAAATAGAAATGTTAACAGGAGATACTTGGTCCTTTCTTGAGGTCAGGCAGAGAAGGAAAGGAAAAATAAAATAGCAAGCAGAAAGAAAGATGTCAAATATTAAGTCACTGTTTTCATCATTTATATTTGATTTTAATGTTACAAGTTGCAATAGTTTTCCAGGGAATGCCTTAGCTGCTACTTCGTTTGCAAAGCAAATGGGAAGCCTGAAGCACTATTTCAGGCTCCAGTTCTTAATTCAATTTATTGAAACATGAGTTTCTGCTTGTAAAATGTGATAGACTGCTTTGAAAGGGTTTTAAAAGGAATAATAACAGAGGTTATATGGAATTTACAGTCAGTGCAGTTAAATATCTAAAAAGGTATTGCAGGGAAGGAAGTTGCATAGCATCGAACATATACAGGCTTTAAATGGAAATGAAAAAATACATTATGTATCATTACTCTAGTTTTGTGGATAATATATTCAGATACCTCATCAGTGAGAATGATGTAAATGTGTGATAGACTGCATTCTTTAAATAGCGGAAGAGTCACTCCCTTGTCTGGAAAGGACCATCCATCAGAGGAAGTATGAAACTAAATGCACACACCCTCAATAGTCTGTAAGGACTGGGTAGTACTTTATGGAAGCATTGTATTGTTCACCTCACATAATTCTAATAGGCATGCCCAAATAAAATGCCCTTAAGAGCTCAGGTTTCTCTAATGATCTTGACTTTTTTCTAAAAGTAATACAGCTGATCACTGAAAACATTTCCTTCTTTTGTATATTACAGAGTGTCTCACCCCCCAACAATTATTTTGCCTCTTCACAACTGGGAACCCAAAGAGGAACCTACTAAAGAAGAAGAACTCGGTCCTTTAGTAGAACACATTTATGAGGTAAGATTTATATTTGTTGCTGCAGGACCTCGTGCTGCTCCCATTTAAATCCTAATGGATTTGGTTTATTGCCTTTATCTGAAACTGTATAAAACCACAAATGTAAACATTCTGACTTAACACATGACCAAATTTAATCTGAGAATTCACAACCCCAGTGCCTGTTCATGATAGTGAAGTAGATATTAGTTTATGCTTAGGAGACTGTCTTTGACATTTAAGGGATCCGTAAACATTTTGGGACAAAAAACAATAACTAAATAAGACAATAACTAAAAAGTGCTTAAAGGCTCACTGTAATCAATGACAAACGTTTTCAGTTATTTGACTGTTTTCTCATTAAAAGCTGTGAGTGATGTGCACAGGAAAAATAGGTTTACTGTAATATTTAGCTAACTGGAAAAAAACCTTTACACACACATGTAACGTGTTATGTCATTCTTCAGAAAATTCTCAGTTGAAAATAACTCTTAATGTTTGAAGTATATGTATTTCTACCTTGTACTGTTGGGGTTTTTCTGTGGTTGATTCCTTATTTGAAAGAATAGCATTCAGGTTAGAAAAAAGTGCATTGAGTAAACCTCATGGAATAAAGACTATCTTTGGAATCTGATGAATGACTTCTATTATAGGTGGTAAAACAGAGTACTTCACTTATGGCTATAATTCACAAACTAGCATTCAAGAAAATATAAGCAACTGAGCTTAATCAGCAGTTTAAGTTACAATTTGCATGACTAATACAAAACTGTAATGAATTAGGTTGTAAAATACAAAATATTATTTGTCAATTCCTCCTCTTAACATAATTCTCTAAACTGAAAATTCTCTAACAAAACTTCTTGTCTCAAGCATGTGGGACTATATATGTGACTTCAAATGTATTTAAAAAAATGCCTTAAAATAGTTACAGTGATTAGTTACAGTGATTAAACCACTTTCATGGTTTACTGATATCAGCAAAGCATGAAAAAGACCAAACAGCCACCCAAAAACCCTTTACTGGAGAAGATGTAGGATTGCAAGTGGGGTTTATTCACTTCTAAGTAAAGCTTATCAGTCACAAAAATTCTACCCATTCAAAAAAAGAAGGTTCTCAACACCTCTAGAAACTTTGAGTAAAACTTCATGGTGCTCTGCTTCTTTAGCTCTCATGCCCAGTGTTAACACATATCCAAATTTCCTGTGGCCATCAGATATTTTCAAATTGTAAACTGATCTAATAAAACTTTTTTAGTATCCCAGGTTTTTTAATTTCTGATATTTCTATCTTTGTTCATTTTCCCAGTAAAGAGTAATGTCTGGGGATGTTACTTTAGGAAAATAACTTCCTAATTTTCTTTCGACAAAATTTGAACCAAGAGTTGAAAATAGAGTTCTTTCTTAACCACAAAAATTAGTTTAAGCTCTGCTATACTTCTATTCCTGCACCCCAAAATGCGATTCTTTCACGTCCTGAAGTTTCAGCTATTTTCAAGTACATTCTGTTAAGGTTCATTGTATATCTATATGTATGGTGTATTTTGCTAGGATGTTTTCATTTGGGGTTTTTATACCTTTTTAGGTAATTTCAGTTTTCTCATAGGTAGCAAAAAATGGGAAAAGGTGATGATTTCTTGAGCACTGACTCAGACAAGGCTGTTCTCCTGGATTTGCCACTGACTTTGTAACAAACGTAGAGAAGTCCTTTTCCCCTATCTGCCACAAATTGTCCATCAATAAAATTGTATTAATAATCTATACATATTTCCTAAAGTACTTCAAGGCTGTGAAGACTAGGAAATTGAAAATGTCTAAGTACTTGTTGCTGTATTTTTTTTTGTTGTTTACTGCCTTGGAAATTACTGATGATATTTTTTTGGCAGCTGCACAACATAGGACCAAGTGCCATCAACAATACAGTTCTCCATGTCGGTTGGCCTGTGTCCAGTCGAGAAGAATTTCTTCTTTATATTCTTCATATTCAGACACATGGACCATTACATTGTCAAACCAGCTCTCCTATTAATACAATGCAAATAAAGGTTAGTCAGCCTCTTTTATTTCCATCCCTGTCTGCATATTGCTTGATTTTTTTTCTGCTTGCAGTTCACAATAGGATGAAGCTTTTGTGGATTTTTTCAGTTACCCTGAGACCATTTTAACTAGGTAAGAAGCAAGGTATAGACAGTCCATAATGCTTCTAGTTTGGCAGATGCGTTGCACAGTATGCCTTTGGTTTCTGTTCTCTTCTTTTCAGGAGAAACTTATATTTCAATTCTGTATCACAGATACAAGATAGTTTTTTTAATGGAAATTTGCAGGTCATTTATAACATGGCTTTGAATAGCTGACACAAAATATTTCAGCTCTCATGAGATCCTAAGAATCCTTGCATCCTAAAGAGTACCTTAATTAAGAAAGTCATCTGGACATTAGGTGCTCAGTGGATGATCTCCCAAAGGTGACATAAACCTTTGTTATGTCAAGGGATGCACATAGCTTTTCAGTTGAGTCTGATATAGCCTATTAGTGATTTGTTTATCAAAAGGTCTTACATCTGAACCTGTTAGCAACAAGGAAAATCCTTTATAGCACAAGCATGTCATATCATTAAATTAAAGGACATTAACTTCTTGGAGCTGTTTCTTTAATAGACAGCAGACAGACACCAGGATTTGTAGTAGTATTTTTAAAGGATATAGCACAATTTTAGGGTTTTATTCCAATGCACATAATTTACATGGTGATACAAATAATTTGTGTAGTGATTTGTTTTTTTCAGTATCACAGGCTAATTTAGGTTTGAAGGGGTCTTAAGAGTACTCTGATCCAACATCCTGCTCAAGCAAGATCAGCTGTAAGGTCAGACTAGATTCTTCAGGGCTTTATCCAGTATGATTTTTTAAAAAGGAAAAAAAAAAAACAAGAATAGAGGCTGCAAAACCTGTCTGGGAAAATTTTGATGCTTCTTGATTGCATTTACAGGGAAAAGGTTTTTCCTAACATTCAGTCTGAACTTCTGTTGTTTCCACTTATCCCATTGCCTGTCGTCATACCGCCAGGCACCTCTGTGAAAAACCTGGCTTCATTTTCATGACAGCCTTCTCCCTTCTACAGCTTCAGTCCACTCAAAACATTCTCACCTCTGGGCTGACCAAGCACTGGTCTCTTATCCTCTGCCTGCAGGACAAATGCTTCATCCCTGAGCTTCCCTGTGGACTCCCCACATGTTTTAATATCATATGCAATATTTTATATTATGTTTAAGTTCAGTATTGTATAAGACAACATAATCTGTAGAATTTGAGTCATTTTAGAAGCCTATGTATTTTTTACATGTCTTAAAATGTTAATGATTTTAATTTTTCAAAGAACATACTTTCAATATCCTATGAAATGAAGCTATCAACTGGAATTCTGCATTCTGCATGTACTCTAAAAATGGAAGTTTTCATGTATTGCCACTTGATAAAAGCTTTCATATAGTCTACAAATGTTCTATGACTTACTCAGTATTAATTCATAATTGTTACAACTTTGTCAGCAACATGACAGGGTTTTGGTTTTTCTACTTGGAAATGATTGTGTAATTATTTTAATCATACCAGCAAAAAAAGAGACAATTCCTCTGCCTATTTGTTCATAAGTGTTATTCATAGGTATTGTTTACTGCCCAAATTGCTTCCCCTTCCATGGACATGGTTCTTATTTTATAGCAGAGATGGAGATCTCAGAGTTAGGAGAAAACAGGAACAAGGGGAAGCCTAGTAGCAGCCTCCTCAGTTAAAATGTTGATACAGCAGTGTCTACAAGCCTGTTTTAAGATCTATGTTTGTGATGGCAGATCCCCCCAAAAGAACTTGGTTTGGCTCCAAGTCAGATTTAGCAAAACACAGCTCTACATATTATTCCATCAAAAACAAGGTATCCAATTTATTAAGCATAACTGATTCCAGACACTTCTGGAGTAAACAACACTTCTGGAGTTTAACCAGTAGCCTGTTAAACATCTTGTGGAGAGAGCTGTGTTCCAAATGCTAAAAGTACTATACGTCTTTTGCATACCAAGAGAGGTTTGAGTTTAGTACAGTGGGTAAAAGTGGAGGTATCTTTTGAGTGAAGGGGATTGCTCACAACCACAGGAGATACAAGAGATAGAACCACAATATACACTTACAAGAACATAGAAAAATTGATCATGTTGCAAGTACATGAAAAGGATTTCATCTCTCCCTAGTCACTGCACTCTGTTTTAAGTTTCAATTAAGAAGCTGAGATGAGAGCATTACTGTCAGGAGGGCAGAGCTCTTAGGCAGAATAGTGCCACAATTGTTAATGACATTTTCAGGCAATGTATTTTTGATGGCTATTATTGCTTTATTTTTTTTAGTTTGCTGTTCCTTCTCCTCCTTCTCAATGACTGCATCTGTTTCATGAATAAGACTCAATTCTTATGAGGCCTGTGAGAAATCTTCCTGTAATTATGAAATATTGCTCCATCTGTCAGTAGAATATGGTTATAGATGCACAATCATTATTGCAAGAATTTAAACATCCTTATTTGCAGTTTTTCAAAGCACTGAACATCATGAATACACAAATCAGGTTTCAAATATGTCATGCTTATCTGTTGCTTCAGGTGGAAAGAGGATACAGAGATAACTTCCTTCAGGTTTTGTATAAACAGCAGGATAGCTGGCTCAAATTCCCAAATAAGTCTAAGGACCGTACACGTATGGCTCCTCTTGGGTTTCAGAACCTAGCTCTCTTAAGGTGCTTGGTCATTTCCCCTTTGAAATTACTTAGATGGTTCAGTTTCAGTTAGAGCAGCGTCTTCTTCCCCATTGCTGAATTTCTTGTCTTGTAGAAGTGTTTCCTCTGTGTTTGTTTGTTTCCTCCACAAAGATAAATCAAACATCTGCACACATGGGAAGACTCTTGCTTAAGGTCTTTTGTGTAGCTTATCTTTCTCTGAAGGCACTGAGGTATGTGAGACGATAATAAAAGTATGAGTCTTGCAAAAGGTGTGAAGAGTAGGAAAAGGACTGAGGAAAGATATGGAACAAAGGAATTAAGTACACTAGGGTGCTTTAATCTAGAAAGGAGGTGACTATGCAGAAATGTGATACGCAAGATCAGAAGTGGCAGGAAAAGCGTGGATGGGGATTGACTGCTCTGCCTATTCATGCGCGGGAATGCAGCATGTTCACTGTACAGGAATTGGAGCCTCAAATGAAGCCTGTAAAGCCAGATTCAAAACAAGCAAAGGAAGTGGTAGTTCGTAGTGACAGTTATTAGATATCTGGAACTTGCTGGCAGGGGAAATAGTCAGGGTTAATAGTTTACATGATTTTAAAAGGAAACTGGACAAATTTGCAACAGAGAAGACCAGTGAAGATTAATAAATGAACAAAAAATTAATGCAGATCAGGAAGTCCCTAAACTGAAAACATTTGGAAGCTGAAAGTTATTAGGAGAGAGCATTGTGTATGAATGTCCTGTTCCTGAATGTATGAATGAAATCTTCTTCCACATTTGTTTAAAGGCAGTGCGGATGAGAAGATGGCCTTTTGGCCTGAGCCAATATTCCAGAAGGGGTGTTTTTTTTTTTTCCCCAGACTGATGGTGAAAAGTAGCTTTATGGAGCCTGTGCCTACAAATACCAGAGGTGTAGGCAGTGGTTTCCAACTATGGTAGACAATACAAGATGACACACATGGCACGTTCTCTGTAGCTGAGCACTGCAGTACCCATGAGTGAGGTATCTGTTGGGGGAGCAGCAAAAGAGCAGCTAAAATCCACCACATAGGTCAGGTGCATCCATTAACATGATTGACTAGGATTTATGAAAAAAAAAAAGACTTATATAGAAACCATCTAGCGTTCAAATGGATCTACATATGCATCAGTTGTGAACAGATATTGAGGGCTTTGTCAAAGGCATGTGATAATATGTTGTGGTTCTTTTGTCATCATTAAAGAAGCATATATGTGCTGCTGAAAGAATCCTGGAAAGAGAATTCCCACATGTTATCACATTGAGAGGAAGAGATTTACTAGCTATTTAACTGTTCCCTTATTGCAAAAAAGACAATGTTAATCCAATTAAGCAATAGAAAAAAAATAATCTTATTTTTGCCTAAGAGGTTTTCATCAGTTAATAAATTCTAGTATCATTCACTTTGTTGGATGCTTTTGACTGAAGGTCTCATAATTTTAATCAGATGAATGGTACAGATTTTCCAAATCTAGTACTACACAGCATTAGTGTGTGGAAGGTTTCATGTGTTTATAGCTATTCTCTTCCCTTTAGTGTATATTTCTTACAATTACGATAATTTTCTTCAGAAATTTAAGATATTTTGTGTTCAAAGGTTAAAGGTACTGATAAGATGGATCCGACGTAGCTCTTTATAATCTGATGCCCTTAAAGAATAGTCTCATCTATGTTGAGGTGAATTCCTGTTGAGATCTTATTGCAAATTTCCTCATATGTTTTGTTGTGATTTTGCATGATTGGATTGTTATGAATTGCAATTTATCTTTTGCTGATAACAATTCTATTCCCAGGTGTTCTCTGAGCCTTCTTGACAGAAGCCATAAATGCTTTGTGTAGAAGTTAGACAAACTGCCAACAATAAATATAGCTTTTAATCAGAGAACAAAAATGCTGAAGAGAATACATTTAACATGAGAATAAAAAAGAAAAAACTGTTCTGCTGTACAAAGTTGAGTTGTTACCAAAAGAAACTTGTAAAAACTAATGATCAAAAGCTCAACTGCTAGAATTTAGGTTGCCTTTTCTTTTATGATCTGAAGCTTGTAAAATCCTTACATTTCAATCGACAGATTCTGATCTGAACTAATGATGAGATTTCTGTGCAGCAGCTTTGAATTTATCCTGTTATAAGGATCAGAATCTGGCCCAAAGAGTCTAATGAAATCAAGTACAGCGATGAAATGAACACCAGTGAAAAGTGGAAAAAATGTCATCTGTTATAACTGAGCAATATCTTGCTATGCTATTACTCATCATACTTCTACTTGAAGACACCATATTCTCATGGCTGTGCTGTTAAATTGAAAAAACAGTGTTAATCCAAAATTCAAGACCTCTGAGAAGAGAACAAATCTGTTAGAATCATTAAATGAGTTTGTCATTAGTATTCACATTTTTTTTCTCTTTTCAGTTTGCTATTCCACAAGACACTCCTGAACTTGCTGCTTTTCTATATAATTCCACAATTTCTCATTACATCAGGAGAAGGGAAGTCACAGTGGCAGAACCTTACAGAAAAAACTCTGCAAAAATATTGGTGAGCTATCTAAAAACTATCAACTTGGAGTATGCATGCAGTTTATCAAGGTGGCTGTTGGTTTGACTGCAATTTATTTACTGATTTCTAAGCATTTTTCTAAGTAATTTTTAAGCCCTAAGTTTGAAATCATAGAATAGTTATGGTTGGAAAGGACTTTAAGATCATCTAGTTCCAGCCCCCCTGCCATGGGCAGGGACACCTCACAATATACCATGTCACCCAAAGCTCTGTCCAACCTGGCCTTGAACACCACCAGCAATGAAGCATTCATAACTTCCCTGGGCAACCCATTCCAGTGCCTCACCACCCTTACAGTAAAGAACTTATTCCTTATATCCAATCCAAACTTCCCCTGTTTAAGTTTGAACCCATTACCCCTTGTCCTATCACTACAGTCCCTAAAGATGAGTCTCTCCCCAGCATCCCTATGGCCCCCTTCAGAAACTTGGAAGGCTGCTATGAGGTCTCCACGCAGACTTCTCTTCTGCAGGCTGAACAGCCCCAACTTTCTCATCCTATCTTCATACGGGAGGTGCTCCAGTCCCCTGACCATCTTGTGGCCCTCTGAACTTGTTCCAACAGTTCCACGTCCTTTTTATGTTGAGGACATCAGAACTGCAACAGTACTACAAGTGAAGTCTCACAGAGTAGAGGGGCAGGATCATCTCCCTCGACTTGCTGGTCGCCCTCCTTTTGATGCAGCCCAGGATACAGTCAGCTTTCTGGGCTGTGAACACACACTGAAGCCAGCTCATGCTCATTTCCTCATCGACCAACACCCCCACGCCCTTCTCCTCAGGGCTGCTCTGAATCTCTTCTCTGCCCAACTTGTAGCTGTGCCTGGGATTGCTCTGACCCAGGTGT
>JASSUY010034770.1:0-12348 GCA_032466535.1 Forpus xanthops
AAGATGGTGGTGCAGGGGGGTGTGCACAGCATGGCTGGGATTTGGTATGAGGTGATGGGGTGCACTGTGTAGTCGAGTTTGGTATCAGGTGATGGGGGGGCACTGCGTGGTGTGGCTAGGTATCAGGGAAAGATCTATTGCATTCTTTTTCCTTGTATTTCTCTCGTATCATTATTGGTGGTAGCAGTAGTGATTTATGTTATACCTTAGTTACTAAACTGCTCTCATCTCAACCTGTGGGAGCTGCATTCTTTTGATTCTCCTTCCCATCTCCCCGGGACTGGGGAAGAAGGAGAGGGGAGTGAGTGAGAGAGCGGCTGCATGAGTTTGAGAGCCTCAAACCACAACACTTATCCTAGCAGAAAAGACTCAACTATGCAGATATTTGGGTGACCACAGAGCATTCTATGAGTCTCTGAAAGCAGTGTATGGATGCACATACCAAGTTCAAAGTCGTTTACTTAGTGAAGATGGCCAAACTCTTCTCAAAGATAAAATCTCCATCTTGTATCAATGGTCTGTACACTTTCAAACTCTCTTCAGTGCAATCTGTGTAGTCCAAGGCTCAGGAATCCAGCACATCTCACAACAACCAGTGAAAAATGAATTGGCTATAGTCCCTATCATGGGAGAGACTCTAAAGGCTTCAGCAGATGAAAACTGGCAAGGCAGCTGGTGATCAATGGGGTTCCACCTGAAATCTGGAAGCATGGAGGTCAAGCAGTCCATGCTAAATTTCATGAGCTAGTTGTGTGCTGTTGGGAGCAAGGCGCGCTACAACCAAATTTCCCTGATGCAATCATTATCACCTTGTACAAGAAAAAAGGAGCAAAGTCAGACTGCTTAAACTACCGGTGTATAACTGCTCTCCATTGCTGGTAAAATCCTTGCAAGAATACTATTGAACAGATTAGTACCCGCTGAAGAAAAGTATGAAGATTAGTGCCTATAGAGCTATTGTGCTATCTACTCTTCTATATAGGGCTGAATCATGGGTGATGTATCTCCATCACCTGAGACTCCTCAAATGCTTTCATCAGCGCTGCCTCCATACAAACCTAAATATCCACTGGCCTGACTACTTGTCTAATGTTAATGTCCTTGAACAGGCAGAGGTCACCAGTATTGAGGCCATGCTGCTGAAAGTGCAGCTGCACTGAGCAGAGCATGTTTCCAGGATGGAGGATCACCACCTCCCTAACATTATGTACTATGGTGAACTCACCACCAGTTGCCCCAAGAGAAGTGCTCCAAAGAGGAGATATAAGGACTTCCTGAAACAATTTCTTAGCCTTGGCCATATTAACTACCATCAGCAGTTCACCCTGGCTTGCAATTGGGAGATTTTGAAACACATCATACATAATGCTGCTGTCTCTTTTGAACACACACAGAATCAGTCTCAAGGAGAAAAGCACCGAAAGAACAGTGACCTGCCTATACCACCTAAGGAGACCTTCTGCTGTGCTTTTTCCATCGGGACTTGTCTATCCTGCATTGATCTTTTTAGCCACCAGCACAGTTGTAGTAAGCGTGGGTAATGCCCTTCTCAAATCTTCACTCACAAAGCCAAGCCATGATGATGATAAATATCTGTTTTTATTTTCCTTCCACTGCCATTGATGCGTTTTATCAAATAAGCTAGTCTTAAAGATAGAGTTTGAGGGAGCAGTTAATATGATCCAAGGACTCACTGAACTTTTTTTTTTTTTAGAGTTTCTGCATCTAATTCAAACAATATTGACTAGAATGTGCCTCTGTTGTCTACATAAGTGGTTTTCCTTTCAAATATTAGGGACTTAAATGACTAACAGAACAACCTTGGATGCATCGATACAATAATCAAGGCCAAAGTTAACCCACACATTTGACAACCCCAGCTCACACAGCTGAGTGACAAACCAGATATATAGTCTTACAACAGGATTTTAATGTATTTAAGATGGTGTTCATGAGCCAGTAACCCTAGAACTGGAAGGCGAGCTTGGCAGACAAGCAGTTTGGCTGAAGTGAATGAACACATATATGCTTTTGCTGGAAATCTGCAAATGGGACTGTATATGTATGTGCTTAGCGGCTGTTTTTTGCTTCTAATCCATTTTGCCTGTGGCAACAAGACTAGTGCCCACATCGTAAATAAAAGTAGATGAGGAAAAAACAGCATGGCCTGAGAAATCCAAATCTAGCTTCACTGAAGCCGGAGTAATAGCCTTATCAACAACTATTTCCTATGCAAATATGAGTATTATGTAAAAAGACCCTCATATGTATTATAGTATTAGGGCACAAACTAATAAAACCAGCTATGTCCAAATCAAGGAATTTGATGTCCTCTCTTTTTCAAAAAGCTGTTAACACCTCTAAGGCCTCTTGTAGAAATAACACAGACTAAATAATCATCCAGATGCAACCCTTGAGCATTGTGGAAGGACCATGTGCCTATGTAATTCCAGCCAAAACAATTTCCTGCTTAACCAGTTTTAAAGGGTAGAGAATGCAATTATAAATCAGAGATGTGGCAAGAATTCAAACTGGTAGCCGAAACAGGAAATGCAGTGATGTGGGGTGTGCCTTTGTGATGATATTTTCCTCTAAGTCCCAAAGATGATGCCACAAAACATTCTGGCTTCTTGGTTGCTGGCTTTAGCTGTAATGCTCAGCTGCAAATACCTCCACTGCAGATACATACAGCTACACATGCATCATCACTGATCTGTCTGTGCAAATGAGATATTCATTCCATTTGTTTACAGGGAAAGAAAATCCATTAGAATGAAAAAAGGTTTGCTTGCCTGAAGCATTACACTTAACTTTAAAGTGAAAAGGATCAAGAAAACACCTTTCTCTCACTTCTTTCATTATGGATTAATAACAAAGTGCAAGCCTGAATTTCCCCTACTATTGAAATAACTTTAATGAAAAACACAAAAGCAAAGAAATACCTGCTAAGGAAAAGTTCTTTTGATAGAAAGGCACATGTTGCTTCTATTCTGTTCTTACCTTTTCCCATCTCCTTTCTGTCATGATGAGATATTTTTATTTTATAGATACTGGTGATATTTTTTTTGAGTTAATTACCTTCCTAAAATTCCCCAAAGATTAGTTAGGTTTTAGTTTGTCCTTTTATGATATATAGACTATTTCTTTAAATGCATGTACTGTTTATAGAAAAGCTATCTCAGCATGTTCAGAAATTATTCTGGCTTCAGGCTGATAAATTCAAAAATATCTCTGTCTAAAATCTTAGTTATTAGCTTTGCTATTTGGCCTAACTGTATTTTCTCCAGATCTGGAGAAGTAGCAGATGGAACTAGGCAAATGTCAAACTTTTTTCATTCCCACATTTAAATCTTCCTGCAGTTTTTCATGGAAAAAAAAAAAAAGCCTGCATGTGTGTGTGCGGAAGTTGAAACAGGAACTATGGAGTCCTTTATGTATTGTGGCACAGAGTCAAGTCTTTAATAGTGCTAAAGGTATTTGCAGTTTTAGTATGCCTTTTTGCTTGCAGCCCACATATCCTGAAAAATCATTTAGTCCGAGTGCTCTTATTCTCACTGCCTTGCACTGGTGCATTTTGAAGCACTGTTATTCTCTTTTCCCTGAGAAAGTGGTTTTGTTTTTGTTTTGATCATTGTCCAGTCATTGACTAGGCATTCAGCATAAAAGGACAATAAAGATACATGACAGTAATTTATATGTCAGTATTTGAGCCTTCTGATATGATCCTACAGTAATAAATGGCACCAATGTAAACTGTGGATCACTCTTCCATAAAATACTTATTCCCAATTGAATTAATTAAACTGCGTTTGGAAATGCTATAACTAAAGTCTTAATGGAAAGATTTAATTTGGATTCCTAACTGATATACAAAAGATATTGCTGAACTAGCATCACTGTAATATTTGACTTAGAGTGACCATGCGACTCCAAGCATTTCTGAATAGAGAACACAGAGGTCTCTTCTGTGGGGGAAACATATTTGGATTTTTTTTTTCTTCTGAATAAAGGCTTCAACCTGACTTTCATGTCCTATTGCTTAGTTGACAGTGATAACAACCTATTGATTTCAATTATAAAAAGGGACTAGAAAACAAGTTCTGAAATTATGATTGTGCCAGGAGTCATCTCATGTCAGAATTCTCTGGAAATCCAAGTCACATTAATGTCATATGCTATATAAAGTAAATAGGCTATGACTTCTTTGAGCTAGGGTTAGTTTTATACATTTTAGTTCTTAAATACAGTCTTCCATTATTTACAAAAAAAAAAAAAAAAAAAAGAACACCCCACTCCCAAAATAAATAAGAAAACCAAACAACAAACTCTGAAGAACAAAAATCTTCAGATTTATTATTGAAAACAGCCATTGAGAATTGCAGTGTGTGAATTTTAAAATTAAATGTTAATTTCATCATTCAAAGTACGTGACGGGACTTGACATAAGCTTAAGATTTCCTAAAGTGAGTACCATATTTGCATCTAAAATTTAGTGCAGAATTCATCTATGCTGTGTGGATCACCATAAATGTCTAGTTAGTCTTACGTAGGTTCTCTCTATTATTAATAGAGGGATTTTGTGCATTTCAGTGCTAAATTCTTGCCTGTTCATTTTACTTTGTGGAAGATTCAAAACCCAGAGCAGGATCAACTCTCTTTACTAAAAGCAAATATTTTCCTTCTATATGAGTCAGAGACCTTTTATATGCATATATATATTTCAGACTTTGTAAAAATATTTTATTAACAAACAAAACACATTTCTTTCACACTTCTGAGATGGTATAGGTTATTAATAAAAAAAGAAAAAATATCTTTGTACTAAGAAAGGAAGAGCAGAGGGAAATCAGGGAAGAGGTAGAGATGTCATTATAGCACAGAGCTTTTTCCATATTGCACAATATTTCATTTGTGCCTAAGACTATATTCTGAAGAGGGGAAAAGTTATGGTTTTAAAATCACCATTGCAATTATCTCTGACAAGAAAAAAATTATCAAGAACATTCTTTGCAATAATGAATACCTCCTGTGAATAAAACAAAAGAGCTTTTTTCAGTGGCCATTTTAGGATTAGGGCTTTATTTTTAAAAATAGTAATTGATTTTAGATTAAAATTACGTGTATAGGATGTAAAAAATAAATCTTGGATATGTCTTCTTGTTCACTTAAAAACATAGTATCTAACTAGAAAATATTCTGTCTAGATAAAATGCTAGATTTCTTCATTCTGAAAGAGACATATCTTTGTCATTTGGAATAGATGAGATATTAGGTTACATGTTTTATGTAGGTTTCCTTCTTTTATCCACCTCATAATCTTAGAAGAGTCTCTATAAGAAATCATAAAATGTCTTGCAAGCTGGTGAAGAAATGTCTTTATGATTTCTTTTTCTTTTACTTTTTTTTTTTAAATTTCCGGGTATTTTTACATTTTTAACAGAAACTCTGTGTGCAGAATCAGAAAAGGAAAGTGAGCCTGACCTGTTGTTTATTTGAGAAGCAAAAACAATTGCAGATATATAAAATGAGAACTTTAAATGAGCTTTTACTTCAACTACCAAACTGAAATGTGGAGTTGAAAGATATGGCTGAGAAATGACCATGTTCCATCCCATGGAACATTATTGCATGATTAAACCATTTATGCTCAAGACTTCTAGGTTTTATAGTGCATTTCTTCATTTCACTTTCTTCATTGTTGTCCAGATATTAAACACTTGGGTTGCAAATGATTAAGGCATTCAAGTCCTGATTAATTGTCCCTGTAGGCAGTTGCATATGAAATGAAGATTAGCTGTTAAGTGGCAAACATTTTTCTTTACTAAGTTTCTGTTATATTGAAAGTGATTTCATTTTCACTACTAAGTCTAGGTAACTAAGGACTATCTAAAATCTGTTGGACATCGTAACTGAAGATAACTGCTTTCTTACAGTTACATAATTAAGCCTTAAAGAGAGAAGGGCTTATGATGTACTCTGTAATCTACTATACTTGACTCCGACTCAACTGCCTGTTATGGCTCTCATTCTTGGGCACTTAATTCTCCCCCAGCATGAGTTTAAGAGTTACCTTTTAAATAATTTGGGATGTACATTCTTGGAAATGGCAAGACTCCTAAAAATCGGGTATTACCATGCACTATGAACTCTTAATTCAGCATCCACAAAGCTTCCTGTGTTCCTTTGTGGATGCATGCCTCAGTAGCTCACAGTTTGCAAACAACATGTTCAAATATCAGATACTTCTAATCTCCTTATAATTACTGCAGGTGTTTTTTTTTTGTTTTTTTTTTTTTTTTTAGCATTGTGATTGCTGCCATGACTGTAATAGGTAATCTGAATTAATTCATTTTTCTCTTTTATGCCTTATGCTTTCCTCCTCTAAAAATCCAGAAGTTTGGTATTGAGACAGGGAGACACAAAATGAAGTACAAACCTCTGTAAAAAGTAGAATCAGCTTTAAGTAATGTTAAGTTTGATGGCTATATAACAGTAGCAATAGAAAATTACTGAGGTGCATGATTCACAAAGAGAAAAAATAGGGTGTGACAAGAGAACATGCTGAGTATTCTTGTATAAGATAAACCATTGTAGTTGAAATAGTTTTAGGTCCTAATGACCTTAGTACAAAATAAGTGTAAGAAAAACAGGATAGAAAAACAGGACATAGGGATAAAGAGTATCTGGGAATAGCAGGTGTCCAAGATGGGCTGCAGTTAAACTAACTGATAAATAGGACAGGATGATTGCTATGTCTGTAGTGTTAAGCTGGTATAAACATCTACCATGTGTGCTTCAAAGGCTACCAGAAGTGATGAAGACTGTTGGAAGAAGTAAGCGACCCTCAAAAACCACCACCACATTTTTGTATGCATGCGGGGAATCTTTCTAGAAGAATGATGTAATACATAAATCGCCACATGAATATGCATGTATGTGCATAATAAATATGTATGATTAGTGACTATATAAGGACAGCTTGTTTAGAAATTTGAAGGCACAGGTTAGGAGGAGCTATCCCCCATGTCTCCTGGCACCACAATCAAGAATACCTACTTGTCAACTCAAAAACGTTGTTGGCGAGTTTGTACTTGGAGTTTTCTCTGAATCAGTATGGTCTACTTTGTTAGCGGCTCTGTTGCAAATGAAAGCTCCACATAGAAAGTGATTATTATTCCTATTGTAATATGTAGTAATGTGCTTCCTATCTACTCAAATCTCATTCAGATTCTGTACAATGGAGCATCTTTGTTGCATGGTATGGTTGCACTTGAGCTGATTTTATGCTAACAAATAAAAAAGAACCAGAAGTCAAACGACATTGATTAGATCACATCCACACTGCTTAAGCTAGCACTCCTTAAAGGTTTGTCTCAGAGACAACCAGTTACATGTAGCAACCTAACAATTAATTAATGTAGAAAATGAGAAGACATTGAGTTCCTAGTCCTTTTTCATTTATCAGTGCAGATCTACACTGAAATTGCTGAAGTAGCTCCTTGGTGATATGTCTAAGCCTAGTGCTCTGGAAACAACATTATTTTAAATTTCAATCTTATCTACAGCTTGATGATTAAACTAATTTTTTTTTTTTTAGGCAACTGAAGTAGGTTTGAATCTTCTACAGAAGTGTAGCATATTGAATCCTGAGTGTCACATAAATACATAAAAAGAAGGCAGCTCCATTACCACAATGCTTTTTAAGGTAACTTAGAGGTTCCATCAGGAATGCCTTCTGGGCTGTGGAGATTTTCCAACACATGTATCCCTGTATTAATGGATTAATTTAAGACACTCTGAACCATCTGAGTGATAGTGGCTTACTTCCTGCACAACTGCTGGTTGCTTTAGCTCCCTTCCTGAGGGCTTTCAGTATAAGTCTATATCATACAATGCATTGCCATTCACATATGCTTGTGTAAACTACCTGTGGGCTAAAGAAGATACAGATACCACATGAAGTGGTTAGGCCTTGGTCAATTTTCTCTGAGGTAATATTAGCTGGACGCAGCTATACTGCTTCTAGTCTGTGGATCAGTGGTTTTACTCTGTGTAAACTTACCAGCTCATTTGAGGAAAGCTCAGAATTGTTTGAAATATCAAGCAGTATAGCAGAGATGCATCCTTAGTTACTGAAGTAATTGTAAGGGATCAGTATGAGCTCTTGCAGAGAAATCAAATTCAGGTATCAAAGACACAAATCTGCATCTTAGCCAACTTCTATTATAATGATTTTTTATTTATCCTCTGGCATCTAAGGCCTGTCTTTAAAACATATTTGCCACAATTATGCTGATCACCCTTATCAAGATATACCTATATGTGCAAAATATAAAGGTCTAGGGAAAACATAGAGCAGTAAAATATTTTCTAATGAATAAAAGGAAGACATCAAGCAATTCTCTGATAAAGTTTACATTAGAGTGACAACACTGAGGAGAACCTACTAAAAAAAAAGTAAGAGTAGTCATATTTGTGTTGAAGAGTGAAATCAACATTGCAAAATGTCAGTCATAATTAGACAGCTGAAGAAATGTCAGTATTGCTTGAAGAGACTGACTAGAATCCCTTTTCCAACACTAAAAAATACTGATGTGGATATATACTGTGACAATGTGCTCATCCCTCCTCCTCCCCTCCCGACGCCAGAACTTTATCTGTTGGACTCTTCTCAAGTGATAATCTTCAGTGATGGTGGTAATGATGGGGACTCATTATAATGATGGATCAGACTCAAGGTGGATTCAGGGGAGAGAGATAATAGCACAATAGCCAAGAGCTATTTGAGCAAGGTGCCTCCCACCCCTGCCATTCCAGTCCTGGTCATGGTCTGACTCAAGCCAAGTTTGAAACCCTCACTTCTGCAGCTGGCATGCAAACATGACTACCAGTTAACTATCTTACTCCCTAAATACCGAACAGACCAGGGCTTTGTTGAGCTGTGCAATGGGCTGCAGACCAGGATATCCCCTTTCATAGGGATGCTTTCCAGGTTACTCTTTGAGAGATTCCTTGCCACAACAGATCCTCACTCAATAAGTGATCAATAGTATGTTAGACTTTAAAATCTTAGTTAAGTGATGTACAGGATTGACTGTGTACATGTAATCCTTTGGATATAAAATCTTGACCAAGTCTGGGACTAAGTATAGATTCAGGTGCACCTAGACTCTTCTCTGAGAAGGAGCTTAGAAAGCAAGGGGGTCCTTTCAGAACCTCAGGACTAAACAGGAGGGTCCCCTTGACAGTTTTGTCAGACCCTGCCCTATATGCAGTAAATATTTGAGTAAACACTCAAGGGACTGAAGTATACCTTGCCATCCCATCTTGTTAAACCATTGCTGCATTTACTATCTAACTTTGTTAAATTGCTGTTTTATACCAATAAACATATTCCTACTTCCCTTATGAGTGGAGTGTGTGGCTCAATGTTCCGCAAATTAATACACTACAACAGAAAATGGACATAAAGAAAATGACAGCGTTTCAGCTACAAACACCTATGATAAAAAAAATTTGAACTAAGAACCTTCCCAATGGACATTCAGGAAGAACAGATTTTCTCCGGTGAGAACAAATTTCATTATTCTCACACAAAGAAGCTGTTGGCAAGATTTGAGTTGTGCACATGAGCATTCTAGGGACTGTTGGTCCCATAAAGAAGAAAAATACCAATAAAAATTGGATACTTTTACTTACATAAAGTGCTTGGATCTTACTAGAGATGATTAGACATCTAGAGGAGCTTTCTATTCAAGTCAGACCTTGATAGATATAGCCAACTCAGAGAGGTCTGAGATCTTTCATAGAAAGCTGAGATAGTTTTTAGGGTTGAGTTAAGTCTTATTTGCATCAGATTATATTTAAGATACATCTTCTAACTAGTGCTTTGTAGAGATTGTTGGGAGGAAAATCAACATTGTTATAAAAATAAAGAACATATTTTGACTTGAACTTTTAAATCTGATTTAGGTCCCCTGTAAGTTGAGAAATGACACCTTTTCAACAAGCAAAAAGACAGGGCATATCCACTTTCTACCTTTAGTTTAAAACTGTGAATGCAAAGTGCAGATTGCCCCGTTAAAGCTAAAATATGTCATATGCATTGTCATGCTTTGAATACATTATTATAGCTTACCATACAAATCAAGAAAGCAAAAAATAGAAGAAAAAAAATCATATTAAAATTGTCGTAATATTTAGGACACTATTCTGTTGTTTAGCATAAATATCTAGTGCTGTTTGAGAAGACTCTGGACATCCTGTCTGCGATCTGACTGCAGATTTAGAAAGGCAAAGGTGTCTCTAATGTCCTACAAAAGTTCTTTAACATCTCAGGTACATCACAGTACCTTAAATGCTTAGATTGTACTAAATTAATATTATACTTTTGTAACTGAATCTCATGCTAGGGAAAGACTTAAGAGAAGGAATATATTTTGATATCTACTACTTGGATGTCTTTATCTTTTATTGTCATCAGTGCAGATTGAGTCAGCTCTCGATAACTCTCTAGTTTTGGTTGAGAGTACTGAAAAGAGTCTTAATTAAGCCATCTGGATGTAAGAATCTAATGTCATATTAGATGCTGTCAACTACCCAGGATGTTACTTTTCTGGGAACATATTAGGTAACCTATGATATTTCAAATTACTTTAGTGGTGTGCATGTGAACAACAGTTTTCCAAGTACTGTGTGAACACTGATACCTAATTCATATGAAGATACTATTTATGGCTTGTTTGTTTTTTGGTTTTTTTTTTTGGTTTTTTTTTTTTTGTTTGTTTTTTTCTGAGATTCTGTATGAACCTTAACCCTAAAAACCATTTCCATTCATTTCCCCATTACCATTAAATCAGATACCCTTGATAAGCTTTCTGTGTTTCTGGAGAAGCATTTTGAGTTGTCCTTCAGAACTTTCTCTTGCAAGCGTAACTGGATTCATTAGTTTGTCAACATAGGACATCAAACCACCTCGTATGGCTTGTAAAAGCTACTTAAGAAGTTGGACAAGATATTATCACTGGTATTGCCTGGTTTTCTGCTTCCAATATTGCCTATGTAGGCATTTTGGAACAATGAGTAATAGTTGTGGTTGATTAGGGAGGTGTCAGGCTGTCTGTGGTCTAACTTCATCACCCTACCTTTATTTCTTCACCAGGGGAAGGTGTTTGCATGCCCTAGACTGCAAGTTCTGGGATGGCAGGGTTTCCATGTCATCTTATGCAGGAAAGTGATGTTTCTTATTTTTAGGAGATCACATATCAAGTATCTTTTTTAATAAATATTCCCAAATTATCAGGGCATAGACCGAAGCATGAATGCAAAGAATGCAAAAAAAAAAAAAAAAACGCATAGGCTAATTGCCATATAATTCTGCATTTCACTCAGTTTTATAAAATTTTACATCTCATACCATCCCCAAAGCCTTTGTTTAATTATGATTTTATCTTGCAATATGAAAACAATATAATGTAAGTAATGAGAATTTGGTAGGGTAATACTTTCATACTGCTTGTGGGTATGAAACCTTGTACTTTGTTTAAGTTATGTTTTCTATAAATAATTTGGAAACATACATTTTTGGTATTTTCTTTAAGTACTAGCCTGCCATGACATTGTGACTTTCATTCCAAGATAGCTAATGAGAACTGATGGACTGCCAAGATCATTATACACTTTTTCACTGATTTCTTTCTTTGACTGTTATGTATTTTTCACTAATACTGGTCAAGTAATATCACTTAATACGTCATATCAAACGGTAATACTATTACAGACTGTGTTACGAAGGACATAATAAGTATAAAGATCGATTTTGTATGCTCTAGAGAAAATATAAAAAGACAAGCCATCAGTGTAAATGAAAGCAAAGATTGATACACATGCAAGCTTCCATCAGGAAGTTGTAGGAAAAAACTTTCTTTTCTGTGCTTGTTCTAATACAGACACTTTAAGGAAATGAAGCAGAGTATCAAAACCTACTAGGCTTCAAACTTTGAATTACATCAAAAGTTAAAATATAATAGCTCAAAAATAAATTTTAGGTATTGCTTATCTCAAGTTAACTGTATCTGTTTCAATTTTTCTTTGAAATATTTTTAAGCCAGAAAGAAACACTGTGTGGAACATTTCATTTAAACTGAAATCATAGAATAGTTAGGGTTGGAAAGGACCTTAAGATCATCTAGTTCCAATCCCCCTAAACACTTCTGTCGTGGGTTCAGCAGCAGCAGTCATTTTCCTTTAAGTAGTAGCTGGTGAGCACTACGTTTTGGATTTTCGGCTTGGGAACAGTGCTGATAGCACCAGTGTTTATAGTTATGGCTTAGAATGTTTAGGCTGGCC
>JASSUY010034770.1:12448-26853 GCA_032466535.1 Forpus xanthops
CTTCCCATTTCCCTGGGACTGGGGAAGAAAGAGGGGGGAGTAAGCAGAACTGTTTGAGGGGCCTCAAACCACGACAACTTCCCACTAAACCATGCCACCTAAGGTTTTGTCCGACCTAACCTTGAACACAGTCAGGGATGGAGCTTTCTCAACTTTCCTGGGCAACCCATTCCAGTGCCTCACCACCCTTACAGTAAAGAATTTCTTCCTCAAACCCAATCTAAGCTTCCCCTGTTTAAGTTTGAACCCGCCACCCCTTGTTCATTTGCCCACTTTTTTTTTTTCTGACCTGCTCATCCTTCAGTTCTTTATGCTTATTTTAATTTTAAGAGCTACAAATACATTAGGAAATATTTATTACATAGTTCCAAAACATTTATCTTGATAAACAGGAATTCCATAAGATTCTAATAAACCAGACATATTTAATTTTGAAATCTTCATAATAGTTAAACAAAATAGCAATATTCTGAAATATGCAATATTATTTAAGTTCTATGAGATTGCTTAAATTTTTTTTTGTTTGAGTTATTTAGTGAAAGAATGAAATTAATTTCCAATTTATCTTTATAATCTGAGATAACATTGTAGTTAAAAAAATGAAATTATTTCATATTAGTTACTCTGTAATTAACTGTTCTGAGAAAGAATTCATTCATTCACCATATGAATTGCATTGAATTAGTTCAAACTATCACATTACATAAACCATTAATAAATTATTTATTAGATTCAAAAACGTTTACTTAACATACTGATCATATATATGTTAATGCAGGGATTAACTAGCAAATAATCAATCCTACAATCTGTATTCAAACTACTTACTAACCATCAACTTCAGTCTTCCTACCAGAATACTTCAAGACAAGTTACAGATCACAGTCCTTGCTGGAAGATGACTGTCACTATTGGTAAAGGTAAATGGGGCTAGTGAGAAAGGGAGAAAGACTGACAGGTACTAAGTGTGAGTGTATAACATTTAACAGGAACAAGTGTAGGGGAGGGCCACAAGGATGATCAGGGGACTGGAGCACCTCCCCTATGAGAATAGAATGATAGAGTTGGGGCTGTTCAGCCTGGAGAAGAGAAGGCTGCATGGAGACCTCATAGCAGCCTTCCAGTATCTGAAGGGGGCCTATAGGGATGCTGGGGATGGACTCTTCATGAGGGACTGTACTGAGAGGACAAGGGGTAATGGGTTCAAACTTAGACAGGGGAAGTTTAGACTGGACCTGAGAAAGAAGTTCTTTACTGTAAGGGTGGTGAGGCACTGGAATGGGTTGCCCAGGGAAGTTATGAATGCTCCATCGTTGGCAGTGTTCAAGGCCGGATTGGACAAAACCTTGGGTGGCATGGTTTAGTGGGAGGTGTCCCTGCCCAGAGCAGGGGGGGTTGAACTAGATGATCTTGAGGTCCTTTCCAACCCTAACTATTCTATGATTCTATGATTCTATGATTATGCTAATAATAAAATTTTCACCTTATGTAAAATTGGTTTCTTGCTTGCCTATTGCAAGATTTATGCATGACACATAAAATACATAACTAGAACATGCTACTTTCCTGGATTTAGAAAAATACTCAAAAAAATCAATCAATTTTTAGTTAAAATATGCAGTTTATGGTGCAAAATCATCAGGAGAGTAATTTGCTAGATTAGAATTAGGAATTTTTTTAAAATGCACATTAATCTCCTTACTGTTGATGTAGGTTGTAGCAGCAACCCACAAAACCTCACAAATCTCAATTATTGTTTACTTTTTTTAACTAGAAAACTCTCTTGATTATGACTAGCTAAGCAGATACATTAGAGACTTTAGCAAAGCTCCCATTGTTAAATAATTTTGCTCTGTGATCAATGAAAAATGGTAGACTTATTTGCAAAATATAGAAACATAGTTAAAGTAATATATATTTAGAAATCCAAGGTTTGTTACCAAGGAGAATTCCTGTCAAACAGCATCTAACTACAGAAAATGTACTATTTAACATTTATATATGACATTCTATGGTTTTTAAATTAAATGTAGTGCTGTAAAAGTAGGATTGCTTTTATGTCGTCTTAGATTTTTTTTTTTTAGTATTTGCTTTAAATATAAGACAAATATTCATATAAAAATAACAATCAATTTTATAATATTATTTAGTTAGGGCTGAATGCCACTAAATTTTGGGTTCATATGTTTCACAATGAAAAGATTCACTTTCAGGAACAAATTCTTACATCCTTGAACATGCCTTTTTATTCCTAGGTAAAAGAAGGTAAAAGAAATCTAAATAATAAGGAAATAAATTATGAATTTGTGGATTTTAACCAGAAAAGGATAGCTAAGCTTGATTGACTTTTTAAGAAAATATTTGCAAGAAAATAAGAAAAGCATAATGATTAGAAAGCTGAAGAATATACATTGGAAAATATGAGTATAGCAACAATTGCATTGTATGTTTTGATGTAAATCCTCAAATTATTGTTTTACACATTAATACAGTAATGCAAAAATTCTTATGTTTGGTTTGCTGAACCTAATAACATGATTCAAGGATTACACTTTTTACTAAGCCTTGACAAATTCAAATGCGTATTAGCAAAAAAACCTTTTTTAGTAGCACTTCTCTAAAGACTGCTTCTAACCTATAACTGCTTACAACTCTTTCTCAAACTACTGATTTACTAACTGTAGTTAATTAGGTTTCATGATGGCTTTAAGATATTGTTACTTATAATTTATACATTTTATAATCACAAATACCCAAGCTTGCACTTTTTTTTTTTTTTTTTTCTTCTTTGTGGACTAATGGAACACATTTGTTTGGAATTTCTACCAGTCCCTTTGGAAAAAAATCTAAAGATGTTTATGCCCTACAATGTGTACCACTGGCTTAGTTTAAAATCACAGTTAAAATAACCCAATAATTTATGATTTCTGTTATTTTAAATTCGGGGGGAAAAATGCTATTAAAACTATGATTGGAATCTAGTATTCAGTTTGCCTGGGTGAACTGCACTCAGGAGATGCTCCACTTCTCTCTGTTGATCAGAAGGGAAAGTCCAATGCTCTTTGACCAGACAAGTGATTTCAGATAACTGGTTTGCTCAAATAATTTTTACAGTGTTAAATAAACTGAGCAATGCTGACTGTTTCAGGATGTTTTGTAAGCTAACATTCATTTGCAGTCCATCTTGCTCTCCTCCTTTCATATCACAGCTAGTAAGATGTGAAAGAGTATCTGAGATATATCACCTACACTGTATGAGGGTGTGGATCTGGAAGATTGATTCAGTGGATTAATCTTTTGTCTTTGACCTAATTAAGGAAACAAATCAAGGTAAGTACAGATCTTCGGGGGCAGTAGGCCTTTATGTCCCCTATGAATAACATCTGCAATAGTTGTTACTCAGATACCTGCTTTCCCTGGAGTAATTTTCTTAGGAATACAAGGACTTAAATTAACTTAAAGACTGTGGCCATTTGCCTCTAACCTGTCCTTTGCTTGAGATATCTAAGCTCAGTATGCTTTGACAGTTAATGACTAGACACAGACAAGAATATTTCTTTGTGCTTTTTTCTTAAGATTTTCATCATAGAACTAGGAATTTAAAAATTACTTGTCACTGCATTGAACCAATTACATTTGAATATTATCTGCACTAAGTTATTAGGAAAACATGTAAAAACAACTTTAATTTGAATATTTTTGAGATATTCTGGACCTAATCATGCCACCATTGAAGAACAAGCTAAGACTCCTACTGACTTCAATGGGCTCAGGATTATACACACAGCAGGGGACAAGACTCAGTAATCCGTGAGGTCCTTTTTACCCTTATGTTACTACAATAGGAGCAAAAATCTGCAGGAAGCCTGATAATGCCAGAGTTGTAAGGCTTGAGATGTTTGAAAGCTAGGACTTTACATGAAAGATACTCTTTTTGAGAAATACGACTAATGTAAATGAAGCTTTGGTTTTGAAATTTTTGAAATTGAAGTTTCTATTTGCTACAAACATTAATGATTACAATATATGAATAGATCTGACACAGATTTGCATTTTATAATTATGTTGGCTTAAGATCATGGTGGTTGTTTGAAGCCTTTTCTTACAGTGGAATAGGGCAGGATTTTAATTAGTTTTATTTCCAGCATGGGTGACAAAGCCAAGCGTGAGACATGGAAATCATTGTAAAGTCTTTACTGCAGTATGAGTACATTTATTCAGTGCAGAACAACTGGAAATCAGCTTGAATGCCCTGCCAGTGTAACTAACAAACTCAACCTCCTCTTTTGCATTTCACGTTCTTTTCCTTGCTAACAACAGCAGCAGCTGCACTAGTCTAAATTCACAGAATTATTCTTATTATATACTTTTTTTAAATCTGTTCTTGAGCATTCAAATGCTCTAATTCTAGAAAGAGGTAACTGCATCAATTTTTTAGATATTTGGCTTCTTCACAGTTTTTATACAGCTTTTTAATTGCCTTCATGTCACCAGATTGAGAGCAAAAAATGAGTAATTAGAGGCCAGGTTCACGTCTCAGAGCTGAATTTAGGCATTGCAATTACTGGATAATTCAGATCATTGAACATGGACATTTAGGTATACTATGCCATTTAAAGAGTGATTAAGGGTACCTAGTTCAGGGCTCTCTCTCCTCTTTATAGGGAGTTGATATACCCCACACAGCCGTTCAGCCTTCTGTTTGCAAACAGATGAATGATTTTAGCTAGTAAATAGAAAACACTAGGAACAGGAGTCAGCTTGGTTCCCCCAGCTCTCTCATAATGAGCATCTGGCTCAATCCTCCCCACTCACCCCATGTAGCTGTCTGCATCCACCTGAGATTCAAAAAACCTCACCATTTCTTGAGAACAGATGCTGAACAGAAATAAAGTTTGCACTTTCTGTATAACATCCAGTTTATTATTCACCCATAACACACACGACTTAGGTTCTCAGCTAGGCTTAACTTCAGAAGACAATGATATTACCTACTCTCAATAGACAGTCAGAGTGTCTTTTTCTCTTTGTTCTATTTTGATCTTGAAAAGCCTCCTGTGCAATGAAAAATAATAATAAAAAAAAACCCTGACTATATTAATTCTGCTACATAAGATGGCCAGGCACTTCATCACAGTCATCCATGCTTAATTTTCATCTGGCTTAATTTTTCACTGCTCCAGCAAGATCTCTAGTGATGCAGTTGATAACCATTTTAGTGACATAGTTGCAGCTAAAAGATGACTCTACATTACAGTGTTCAAATTCAGAACAGAAGCACGCTTTGTGCAGTGAATATCCTGCTATCTGAATGCAATTACATCATGCTGAAACAAAATTAAGAGATGCTGCCCAGGAGCGCACTTAACTGCTGGTGGGCACACTATCCATAGAGTAGAGGCAGAAGGCAAACTTTCAGAATATGAATATCATGGGTATCAGACTTTTAGCACTGTTTACTTCACATGTAAATTCTTATTGCTTCTTCCTTTTCAAGTCCAGAGACTAGCATCTATAATAAACAATGTTGGTTTCTCTGATCTGTTTCATGGGGTTTTTTTTCAACATTTGTTTTGTGATGTTGGAGCTTTCTGAAAGTTGTAAATGAACAATGAATTTGGATGGAGCAAGGGATTCTTTTGAGAAATGACAGATCTTATTTGCATAAATGTTCATTGCAAGATTAAAGGAAAGCTGTGTTTAGCTTTAGCATAAATGACAATATTACTGAATTTAGGCATCTTTCAAACTGACAAATTAACATGAATGCTTTATATTGCTCTTGGAGGGCAGATACTCATGCTCTGGCCAAGTGCTAGTATAGGTGTTCTTAATTTTGGCCAATATTAGACAAAACTGGTAGATTGTGATTGTGTCCCTCCTACTGAACGGAGACTTGCAGCCTGGAGTTTTGTTGACACTTTTTTCTAGGAATAATATTTGTAAATTAGTATTGTTATTTGGGATCAGTTATATTTTAAGGTGTCAAAACTAAATGTATTTTCCCAAATAAGTTGTATTGTAAGTTCTCATACATTTAGATACCAGCATTTACTGCTATCCATTTTTTTCTAAGACTGTTTTATATTCAGAACACACAATCTGTCTGCATCACATTAAGCCTCAAATTGCTTTATTTGTATTTTTGGGGGGTGTGTTGGGCTCAGAATTCTTTTCCATAAGTCATACCTTTTTTTTAATAATTAGTTTAAAAAAAGCAGCCACACTATCTTTCATAAAAGTGGTGCCACAAAGGTATTGCTTTTCTTTGGATGTGTACACTTATTCATATAAATGTCATTCAAATTTATTACCATAGCATGGCTGAACTCCACCCAGTACAAAGGTTTTATTTACCTTAAAAAAAACCTTAAACCAAATTAACAAAAAAAACTTCCAACCAAAATCCATAAACCCCAAACTGCCTTTGTTCCTATTTTTTTTCAAGCATTAAAAAAAAAAATGAAAATCTATTAGTCACATCATGCCTGATATCTTTCAAATTTTGGTAAGAAAAAGCACTAATTCCCTAAAGCATCCATTTTTGCTTGTGCTAAGAACTAATTCAATTATTTTTGTTTTTTTTTAATAGAAATACCACTACATGGACTTTGAAGCAAGACTTTCAGTTACCTTTTAATTTCTCTTTATAATGTCATATATTTTTAAATGCAGTTGTTCTTGAAATATGGAGTCTTTTCACTACAAGTAATGTATGCCATGAACTTCTTACAGACCTTTTGCCGAGGCACCATGTCAAAGCTTTCTGAAAAATGCTACCATGGTTTATTAACCATATCAGCACTCTCAAAGAGCTCTAGAAGTTGTGTGAGGCATCACTTTCAGGTAGAACAGCAGCATCAGCTCTTCTGTATTGTGTTGTACGTAAACTTATCTATGTAATTATTTTTTACAAACTTTTATTCCAATGTTTACTGGGAATTTTGAAAAGCATCTTCACATTCTTCTCATGTTTTTAAAATGGATAAACACTAACTTTTGGAGACTCAATTGTTTTGGTCAATATAATGATCTAGTGATTCGTGTGAGGTGTAATACGTGAAGTAATCATAGCCTACCAATTTATCATCCCCTAAAATATTCCCATTGTAGGGTGACATAATTTTGATAAAAGCAGGAAATAGAAAAACATTATTAAACCACAGGCTGTAGTAATGCTGTGCTCAAATCTTGAATAGTTTCCAAATTTCATAATGGAAAAATTACTAATAAAACTCTGGGGTTTTGTGCTCATACAGCTAGAAGACTTCTGCTTTTTAGGGCAACATTTGATCCATGCATACTAATCAAAAGTAAATTATGTGAATCAGAAATATGTTGAATATTTTTCCTCTCTAGAGTTTACATGGTTTTTGGTACATTTTTTTTCCATAAACTTCACAATTTTCCACAGTAAGATGCAGCCTAATAAATCTTTAAAGGTGAGTAACATACTTTATTTTTGATCTCTAATCTTAGGGCCTCAGCACTGCTTAAAACTGTTTTATAAACAAAATGTTTACACATTCTTGATGAAATGTTAGCCTTTTTTGAAGGAAGTTTTGATTGAGGAACATCAGTCTGTTTAAGCAAACAAATTAAAGCCCAAGATTCAACTAATTGCTCATAGTTTTTTTGTTATCTTAGCTCAAGGATTCTTTCAAAACTACTCAGAAAGAGAATTACCGTGTCTTGTCATCTTGCTGTTAATGGATCTGCTTCAAACTGGAACTCACTGACAACCCTGACATTAGATAACATCTCATATTCATTTTATGTGGAGACATAGTGCATATACTCCGTATGCAGCTGCAAGCGAAGACCTTTATTCACGTCTCACGGTCTTTTATAACATGCATTCTGTGCGTGCTCTTTATAACAATACATGATTGGTGGATATCTGCTGTCCACAAGCCCCAAAATGGTTTCTGATTGGTTATTTTCTTCTCCTCCGGTTCACTTTCCACTCCCCTTTTTCTCAAGGTCTGCTAACAAGGTTGTCTAAGGCTGCCTGCTCATTCTCTACCTCCACAAGTTATTTTTTTTTTTCAGCCCAATTAAATTTATGCTTTTGAAATAGCCCTAGAAAAATAAATTATATTTGTATTGACAGAACAGATAACGCAGACTCTTCAGACAGCACTGGTGATCATGTTCTATCCTGAAAGTATGTCTTGTCTCTAACATATCAAAGAATTCTGAAACAGAAATGGTACATTAAATTTCCAGTCCTTGAGTATGTTTAGAAACATTTAGGGCTAAAACTTGGAAGTTTTTAAATATATGTTTGTTTTTTGGCCCTACTCTCCAAAATTTACTAGTTTATTTTCAAAATAAAATTTAGCTAATTATATTCTGAGCTGATAAAACCAGCTATAAATAATCCCTGATGAGTATAATACAAACACAAAGAACATATAACCATAGAATTATAAAAACTTGTTGCTTAACAAAGCCCAACTGATAACTCAGAACCATGAAGTCGCTCACTCACTCTTTTCCTTCTTCCCCCCCCACTTCCAGCTGGATGGGGTGGACAATCAAAAGAATGTAAACACCATGGGTTGTGTTTTAGCTGCATGCCATGGTTTAAGCCCAGCTGGTAACTCAGCACCATGCAGTCACTTGCTCATCCCCCTCCCTTCTTCCCTCCCACCCTGCTCCCAGAGGGATGGGGAGGAGAATTGAAGGAATGTAACTTCCACAGGTTGAGATAAGAACAGTTCAGTAACTAAGGTATAAGATAAACAACTACTGTTACCACCAATAATAATAACAATAAGGGAAATAACAAGGGAAGAGAATACAATCACTCATCACATGTAGACCAATACCCAGCTGACCAAGCAGTTATCTAGCCCTTCCGAGGAACTGTTCCCAGTTTACATACTGGGCATGGTGTGCTGTGGTATGGAATACCTCTTTGGTCACTTTGGGTCACGTGTCCTGTCTCTGCCTCCTCCTCGCTCCCCTCTGTCCTGGCAGAGCATGAGTCTCAGAAAGTCCTTAATTGAAATAAACATTACTGAGTAGCAACTAAAAACATCGGTGTGATCAGCTCTGTTCCCAGGCTGAAAGTCAAAAACACAGCACTGCACCAGGTACTAAGAAGGAGAAAAATTACTGCTACTGCTGAACCAAGGAGAAAGCATTATTATTTGTTTTTAATTTCATCTTCTATTCAGAATCAAAAAGAACTCCTGTGTTCATTATGATCTGCTTTTAGATGAAATTGTATAACATATTTTGGAAAAATATCTATACCAATACAGTTTGGAAACATACCCTAAACTGCGAAATTTTAGATCAGCAGGATTCAATTAGACATAAACTCTACGGAGAAAATGTAGAAAATTTATTTCTCAATAGATGATTAATGTTCTGAAATAGTAACATTTTCTGAATTAAATCAAGGAGCAACAAAGAGATACGTAAACACAGGAAATCACCATTGCATAAAGACAGTACTAATCATATTGCTCTTCACTTCTGACAACAAAAATAGAAAAAACAGGTTTCTTACGGTTTCCAGTTTTAATGTATTTATTCCTGAGGTATTAAAGAATGACAGTATTACAATGATAAACAGAGTTCAGAGTACTTAAATGAAATAATGTAAATATCTGAGGGGTTTGGTGTTGATCTCTGTGCTACATATGCTGTATATTGAAAACCTAAAGCTAGAGACAGCAACCTACAGATGATTATGTTATTATTCAGACAGTAATAATAACAGCAGAGATGGGTGAAAGAAAAAAAAAATGAGGAAATTAATGCAAAGGAGGTGATTTTGCATCACCAGTCATAATTTTAGACCTTTAGTCTTGTAGATACCTTTAAAAGTCTGGACATGCCACTCTCAGCAGTTTCAATGTTTTATCTGACCAGGTGTAAACACCTGCAGCGCAGATCTTCTCATCTGAAATATTGTTTTCTGTATATACAAGAGAAACAGATGTATTATAAGTTTAATTGAATATCAGAAAACAGATCAAAAAATAAAATTTTAAAAGTTAGGACTATGTCCTTTGGACAACTGTCCAGCTCTTGACTGCATTCCATAGTTCTCTTTTATTTAGCAGTATGGAAGCAGCTTTTGGGATTGAGCACTTATTTTTTTCTCTCCTCAAGAGCAATCAAAATATTCAGTTCCTTAAAATGGGAATCTAAAACTACTACATTTCTCTCAGTGGACTATACATATTGCAACACAACATATTATCTGACTTCATAGTGATATATATAAACACATCCAGTGCAGAAAAACATTTCTAAATTGACAAATAAAATGGGTTCTGTCATTTACAGTTTGCCTTTCATATTTTTAGTCACTCAGTCATTCAGTGTTACTGCTCCATGCACTGAGTCTGGCTGTGATGGAGTTGATTTTCTTAGTAACAACCTGTACCATGATGTAATTTGCATTTGTGGCTGGAACAGTGCTGATAACATGCTGGTCTTTTTTCTGAGCAATGCTTGCAGAGCATTGAAATTTTCTGTTGCCCCTGCTCTGTGCCTCCCCAGTGAGCAGGCTGGGATGGGAAAGAAGTTGAGAGAGGGCACAAGTAGGACAGCTTATTAATCTCACCTGCATTCCATTTTTAACCTGTTCAATATGAGAAGGTAGGGAGTAAACAGCTGTGTGATTGTGTGGACATTAATTGTAGTCGGCTCAGTGCACTCCACAACAGTAGTATTATTTTGTACAAATGCTTTAAGCATACTGTCTAAATTATGACATAAAAGATGTTCTAACAGTTTACAGTTTCCAGATATAACTTAAATCAAAATAAGTGAATAAAAGAAAATCACTCCAAATTAATGGGTCTTATTTAAATGCAATTCAAATGCTTTCAATTTTAATAACATTATGATATTATTTCATAATTACATTGAGATAGGTGGGATCAGAATCTGATTTTCTTGACTCTAGTCTAACAGATTTCTTTACAAAGGAATTATATCATATATGAAGAAAGTTAATAAACAAAACACTTCCTTAAACTCTGTAGGGTATGAAATGAAAGAAATACAATGTTAATTTCTTGGTAAAGTACACCAGGACTTTGCAAGAGTTAGTTTGGTCCAATAACTCTATATTTGATATCTTCCTTAAAGATGATCTCTTCACAGTATCTGACATTTGCTGTATTGAATCTTAGGAAATTGTGAAGCCTGGTAGGTATCTTCTCTGTCACTGAGCCAAGTGTCCAGCTGGGAAGTGGACTGTATATTTTCCTGGAAGGTCAAAAACTATTGAAGTACCATGGAATTTTGTGGTTTTTTTGGTTTGGTTTGGTTTGTGGTTTTTTTCCACAGTGAAACTGTTATTTTGGTGAATGAAGACAAAGCACATCTTTGATGAAGAGTGTTCTTGGGCTACAGGAAATCTTAGATAATATAAAGCATGCACTATATCTTTTTAATTAATGCATCCCCAGCCTAATATAACAGCCACAATAAGTTTCTGGAGTACATGAATAAACTACAGACAAAGTTAAGACACTCAAATATCTCCTAGGGACTTTGTACACGTATAGCTATATTGATATTTCATTCTTTTAATGAACGTTTTCTCTTCTCTCTTACTTGATAGTTTTGAGAAGGCTGGTCAGCTACATCTAACAATCAAAACCAGACTAATGAGATCCCAATAGAGTGATCAGAAGGGGTGGGAAAAATAACAGTAACTTTATTTTGCACATGGAATTTGGTGATCTACTTTTTGGTACATAGCATACATCTCAACAAGTCATTAATTCTCTCTAATTTTCAGTATTCTGAAGCTATTCATTACTATAGGGAGATTTCCTATTTCCTTAGAGTAATAACCCTTTAATTCTTCTTCAGCATTTTTTTTCCAATTTTTCCATCCAAAATATCCCAAAACCAATTAAATAAATAAGTGTACATATTTTCCAAGAACTAGAGCAGGCAACAATTACCCAAGTATATGCAACAAAATGACATTCAGAGATACTGAAAAGACATTCACAATGAATGACGAATGGCAATGGTTTTATGCAGTAAGATTATATATATAAGACTATTGATAGGATTGCCTTCTGAAAAAAAAATTATAAATGTTTTAAATTAAAAGAAACTTCTTTTGCTCAATAGGGCTGCAAACATAATTCTTCTCAGATGATAGATTTTTACATTTTTAAAATAAGTTTAACTTCCACTCAGTCGCATAATTTATTATTATACATAATAAATGCTCGGAGCAATGTAGAGATATTCCAGCTGCTCCAGCCAATGAGCCAGCTTCATTTGG
Source organism: Forpus xanthops (assembly GCA_032466535.1). NCBI lineage: Eukaryota > Metazoa > Chordata > Aves > Psittaciformes > Psittacidae > Forpus > Forpus xanthops. Next base: position 24,726 of record JASSUY010034770.1, read on the forward strand.
AGCTTGGCTTAGATGCCTCTATATAAATGCCCATAGCATGGGGAACAAACGAGGAATTAGAGATGTGTGCAAGTCTACGGGGGTATGATATCATAGGCATCACAGAAACATGGTGGGATGGTTCCTATGACTGGAGTGTTGGAATGGAAGATTACAGTCTCTTTAGAAAAGACAGGCCCGGCAGATGGGAGGGGGGGTAGTTGCTATCTACGTTAGGGGTAGGCTGAAGAGTATGGAACTCCATCTGAAGACATGTGAGCAGTCAACAGAGAGGTTGTGGGTCAGGTCTAAAGGGAGAACAGCGACGGGAGACATCACTGTGGGGATATGTTACAGACCAACTGATCAAGAAGACTTGGTGGATGGAGCACTCTATAGACAGGTAGGAACAGCCTCACAATTGCAGGCCCTTGTTCTCATGGGAGAACACCCTGATATCTGTTGGAGGGACGGTATGTCCCAGCACAAGCAATACAAGAGGTTCCTCGATTTCATGGAAGGCAAATTACTTCTGCAAGTAATAGAGGAGCCGACAAGGAGAGGTGCCATGCTTGACCTCATCCTCACCAACAGGAAGGGGCTGTTTGGAAATGTGATACTCCAGGGCAGCCTTGGTTGCAGTGATCATGAGATGATCAAATTAGAAATCCTCAGGAGAGTGAGAAGAGCATGCAGCAGGCTCATTGCCCTGGACTTCAAGAGAGCAGACTTTGGCCTCTTCAGGAACCTGCTTAATAAGGTTCCATGGGATATAAACCCTGAGGGCAGGGGGGCCCAAAACTGTTGGTTGATATCCAAGGATCACCTACTACAAGCTCAGGAGTGTTACATCCCAGCCAGAAGGAAGTGCAGCAGGAGTGTTGATTTACTGGAGGAAAGGAATGCCACCCAGAGGGACCTTGACACACTTGTAAGGTGGAAACATGCCAAGCTTATGAATTTAACCATGAAAAATGCAAAGTCCTACACCTGGGTCAGGGCAATCCCAGGCACAGCTATGGGCTGGGCAGAGAAGAGATTCAGAGCAGACCTGTGGAGAAGCACTTGGGGGCGTTGGTCGATGAGAAAACACGAGCTGGCAGCGTGTGCTCGCAGCCCAGAAAGCCAACCATATCCTGGACTACATCAAAAGGTCGAGGGAGGTGATCCTGCCCCTCTACTCTGCTCTCATGAGACCTCACTTGGAGTATTGTGTAAATTTCTGGTGTCCTCCACATAAAAAAGACATAGAACTGCTGGATCAAGTGCAGAGGACGGCCACAAGGATGATCAGAGGAGTGGAGCTCCTCCCTTATGAAGGTATGCTGAGAAAGTTTTGGCTGATGTATGTGGAGAAGGCTGCATGGAGACTCATAGCAGTCTTCCAGTTTCTGAAGGGGGACTATAGGGATGCTGTGGATGGACTGTTCATTAGAGACTGTAGTGACAGGACAAGGGATAAAACCCAGGGAAGCTGTGATTGCTCCACCACTGGTGGTGTTCAAGTCCAGGTTGGACAGAGCCTTGAGTGACATGGTTTAGTGGGAGGTGTCCCTTCCCGTGGCAGGAGGCTTGGAACTAGATGATCTTAAGGTCTTTTCCAGCACTAACTATTCTATGATTTTGTGGTACTGGCTTAAAAATGTTTTTTTCTTATGCTTAAGTATGAAATTCATACTAAAATTTAAGAAATCTGCAACTGATGAAAAAAACTGCCTCCCAAAGACATTTTGCATTAAATGCTGTGGATCCCCACTCTGAGTCCTGATTTTCACTTCAGAGATGTTGTCAAAGTCTACTCAAAGAGGTAAATATGTCTACAGTGTTTTAAATATGACAAATGCATGTATTTATACATTTTATTTAAAAGCAATGAAGTTATACGTGAAAAATAAAGTAGTTTAGATAAGACAGTATTCTTAAAAACAACTGCAGTTTAAATACTTAATTTTTCTTTTCCAAAACACCTAGTTACAAAATAGACCTTACAAATTTGATGATTTTTATTTACATTATGGAATTTGGGGCAAACTCCATGTTAGATAAATACACATCAATGCTCTTCAGCACCTATGTCGTGGTTTGAGGCCCCTCAAACAGTTCTGCTCACTCCCCCCTCTTTCTTCCCCAGTCCCAGGGAAATGGGAAG
>JASSUY010034772.1:0-33974 GCA_032466535.1 Forpus xanthops
ATCCTCGTGGCCCTCCTCTGCACTTGTTCCAACAGTTTCATGTCCTTTTTATGTTGAGGACACCAGAACTGCACACAGTATTCCAATCTTGATTTAAAATTTGAATATTGGTGAATCATTCAAATACGGATTTTTTTTTAAATACTTGAACAAAAAATTTAAATATGCAGGATAAAATCACTTTGCTACAGGGATAAAATAAAAGGTGCAACATTTATTTAGTTTTATTTGAAATTTTTCCCAATATCGTGAGTAAAAGAATGTTTTGCTAAATCAGGTAAACAGGAAATTAAAAGAGGAACATGCCAAGCAAAACAGACCGAAGAATGCAATTCTCAGAATCACTGTTCTAAGAAGATACATTTCCAAAAGACCTGAAGCTATGTGTTTCTCCTTTGTACACATTGGAAAGGTTTGTGACCTTGGACTTAGATTTTGTCATCTACTGGACAAGGTTTAAATTTATGCAAATAGTTAAGATATCACGGTAATCTAATGTTTATTACAGTTGGTTGGACATTTGTTTCTATACGTAATAACTTACCTCTGATGCACTCTACTCATGAGTGAATTTGTTAGCAGTGTGCTTTTGTGCAGAAACAGGGGGAGGTATTTGAGTTTTTAAAAGCCCTTACTCATAAAAAAAATGGTTTTGTGCTTGGTTTTGTTTCAACAATTCTCCAAGTGACCTTGCATCCCAGGATAATCTCCCTGTTCTCCAGTATTCACTGAAATTATAGCTTGCATAATTGTGGTTATTCTAGGCACAACAGGGGTATAAAACAAAACAATTCTTTTTTTCCTGCCAAATGTATGTTATTCCCACAAATTTCAATTAAAGCAATCAGAAGTGTTGTTAAAGGGTTTCCATCAAAGATGATAATTAAGGCAGATGATTCTCCAACACCTGGGAGTGATTCTTTTGTGCTTAATATAATGCATTATTGTGCTGTGAGTAAAGTAACATATGTGTGTGTTTTTCTGTAATTTAGGTGAGACGATGAGAAAATTTCTCCAGTGATGGTGCAATTCAAGCCCATATAATTTTCTCTACCAAATCCATAGCAGAACTCTTGCACTTAGTCCATACAGAGCTCACAGTGTACAGTTTAATTGTTTTAATTAAGCAATAACATAACAGCAAAGAACCTGATGACTGGGAATGGGCAGAGGTTCGAGCACCTCATCTGAGAACACTTCCCTCTGGGCCAGCAATTTTGATTTTTGAGTAGTGTAGAACCCAGTAAAATTCCAGTTTCTCTGGACTTAGAATGATTTTTTTTTTTTCAATACATGCAAAATTTAACACAGATTTTTCAACTATTTAGTCAGCAGCAAATCATCTCTTGATACCAGAGCTGAATCAATAACTGCAAAATGAAGGGAGGTTCCAATCTTGAATTGGGTTCCTATGTAACTATGGTGATTCACACTGTGATACCAACTAATGCTCATGATGCCTGCTACTTTCTGGCTGCAGGAATCAATCAGCTTGCCCAAATTTACTTACTGTGTATGGAAACACTCACCCATGCTTACCAAGTATCAGTACTGACAAAGAATGTGTGAGAACACTTATTTCTAACTATTAGTTGTGTATTGATAAGAAGATGAAGGAGACAGAAGCAATCTTTTTATTTGAGATGAAATGAAATTCAGTAAAAATTTATTTTAGCAGGAATTACATCATATTTATGTATGGTTTTAAGGGATTTAAAATGTGAGTATAATAAATCAAGGACTTTTTTTTCTTGAAAGTACTGTGGCAAGACCAATAACAACAAAGCCACTCCTAATAAATGAACTCACCTGTCAATGGGCCAGATTATGAGCTCAATTACATTGATACAAATCTGTAATAGATCCACAGAAAGCAATTAATCTTCCTGTTATTCTCACCATTTTAATTACAAATAAAATCTGCTGTGTCATGCCCAAGCATTTGAATTTGATGACCTCCAAGGTCTTACAAAGACCTTGAAATCATCAGTGCAACTCTAATCTGTTTACCCGTATTTGTATCAATGACCCTAAGCCAATTAGAAACTATAACTAGGAATACTAAGAACAAAGGTGAAGACATCAGAATAGCAAAAGGTGCTTTTTCTATTCTCCTAAATAAATGCAACAATATAGATGTATACAGGCAGATAATAACCTTTTAAAGTTAAGGAAGATTTTGTTATGGAAGTCATTGGATAGCAGACAGTTTAACCTCCTCACTGAGGGAAGTCCATGAGGAACATTGGATATCCAGCTGGAAAAAACAAGAGACGAGTACACCTAAGAAAATCACTATTAAGCAAACTGGTAAAGATTGTTTCGGAATATTAAAATAGGATGCTAAAATCATGGGAGGTACCTGAAAACTGCTGTAGGAAAATGAGAAATGCCCAATGAACAGAAGGTCAAGTATCTATGCAGGAACATCTAGAGAATAGGAGTAGATTGGTAAAATTTAAAATCTTGGAACACGAAAAAAATTGTGCATTATAATTTAAGAGACACATTAGAGTAAGTCATAGAACTGGAATATTTATGCAAAATTAATTAATATCTGAGGAAAATTTAAGATGTATTCTTTCAATACATTCCATAAATTTATATTTGCACTCATTCATGAAGAAGTGAAAGAAAAGGTAAAAAATACTCAGTATTTCTGAATAAATGTAAGAGGAAAAAATCAGAGGCAGAAGATGTGCTGCAGATTACCTAGCAAGAGAGAAATATTGAACTGTTTTAAATAATTACTAAAAAGGCTTGTGTGGTGGCAATGAAGAATCTAAATTAGCTAGACCTTTTGAAAAACTATATGGTAGAACACAAATATGTCTTAAAAATTTATTGAGACAAACCTTTTCTTTAGAAGATGAAAGAAGATGTTGAAGAATTATTTTAGATTTTTTTTTCAGACAGGTAGAGAGGAGTTGCTTAAGTCTTTGGTATGAAAGTATGAGGTAAATTCAATATAAACAGAGTAAAAAATATCCCCACACCATGGTTGTGATACTGAGTGCACCATCAGCAAGTTTTCTGATGATACCAATCTGTGTGGTTCAGTTGACATGTTGGAGGGAAGGAATGCCATCCAGAGGGACGTTGACACACTTATGAGGTGGGCTGATACCAACTTGATGAAATTTAACCATGACAAGTGCAAGGCCCTACACTGGGGTTGGAGCAATCCCAGGCACACATACAGGCTGAGCAGAGATTCAGAGCAGCACTGAGGAGAAGGCCTTGAGGGTGTTGGTGGATGAGAAAATGAACATGAGCCAGCAGTGTGCTCTTACAGTCCAGAAAGCCAACTGTATTGTGGCCTGCATCAAAAGGAGTGTGACCAGCAGGTCAAGGGAGGTGATCCTGCCCCTCTACTCTGCTCTTGGGAGACCTCACTTGGAGTATTGTGTGCAGTTCTGATGTCCTCAACATAAAAAGGACATGAAACTATTGGAACAAGTGCAGAGGAGGGCCACGAGGGTAATCAGGGAACTGGAGCACCTCCCCTATGAAGATAGGATGAGAAAGTTGGGGCTGTTCAGCCTGGAGAAACAGGGGAAGTTTAGGTTGGGTATGAGGAAGAAATTGGTTGCTCTAAGGATGGTGAGGCACTGGAATGGATTGCCCAGGGAAGTTGTGAATGCTCCATTGCTGGCGGTGTTCAAGGCCGGGTTGGACATAGTGTTGTGTGGCATGGTTTAGTGTGAGGTGTCCCTGCCCATGTCAGGGGGGTTGGAACTAGAGGACCTTAAGATCCTTTCCAACCCTAACTATTCTATGATTCTATTCTGTGATATAATCTGCAGTCTACGTATAAGCCTTGATACAGTGTGGCAAGAGTCTTGTGTAGTTCTCCAATTTTTTGATGGACTACAGGCATTGGTATATTGTCTATGTGCTTTTCTCCAATGTTATCAATTTCTTAAATGTAACAGTTATCCTGCTAAAATAGTTAACCGTCATCACTTTCTGGCCTGCATAGCTTTGCCTTAGACAGCATGCTACTTATTTTATCTTGCATGTGAGACCTACACACATCAGTCACTTCATTTTACATCCCAAGTGACCTTCCATCCCAGGATAATCACCCAGCTAAGACAGATTCACCACAGTGGCATGTAGAAAGCTGACAGTTTCTCAGCACACATGCATAAGGTTAAAGAAGTAAAGACTGTTCAAGTATATGTTTTGTTTGCAACAGCATCATTTTCTTAAATAGATATTGCTTATTTTGAGACAGAATGCAACTGGAGAAACATCGTATAAGTGTTGAACTCCTAGTTGACAACTACCCACAAGGTATTTATTCCCAACTAATTTTAGTAATGTTTTTCACTCTCTGCCATTGCTTTGAACCTTCCTTTTCATGCACTGATTAGCTCAGTAATATTATCAGTTTCTTTTCTAATCTGTGAAACACTGATGAATTCATGAGGGGACAGGAGGGAGGTCAAAAACAACCTAAAGGCAGCATTAAAATTCAAAATGATCTTGAGAAACCGGGGAAATAAGATGAAATGCAACAAGGTAAAATTCAATAATAAGAAGTAAAAGGCACTGCACCTCAGAAGAAAGAATCATACGTGTAACTACAAAATGAGGAATATTTCACAAGGTAGCAATGTGCCAAGAGAGACCAGGGAATGATAGTACATTCTGAGAAGAACAAAAGTTAACAAAGAGATGATAATTCAAAACTGGTGAAACTTCTTCAGGACCATGTGATCATTGGGACCATGTGATCATTAGGACCATGTGAGAGGTGAGATATGAGAAATCATGATTGCAGCTCATCTACCACTGTTCCAGCAAACTGCTGTATGATTTTGAACACTGTAGTGGGAGATATACATAGCCTCAAAAGTTTAAAGGAGAAAGAATAAGGGAAAAAAGTTTCTAAGACTTGACTTACAGGGAAAGATCAAACAAAATTGATTCATTTTGTCTGCAGAAGGGAAGACAAAGACTAAGACAGGATGGCTATCTTCAATATGCAAAATGGTGTTATAAAAAAAAGGTGATGATTAATTGCTTGCTACAGACGCAGGCGATAAGAAAAAAGGAAATTAGTTTAATTTGCAGAAACTTAATAAGAAACACTTTCAGATTACAAGCAAAGAAACCTCTGGAACAGGTTATCCAAGGAAGACGCAAAATCCACCCCACTGGAAACTTTAGAGAAAATGTTTTCAGAAAAGCATCTGACAAAAATAGTTAAGATAAGCCCAACTTGATTCATAACTAGGGGACAAATTAAAACACATCCCCTGGAGATCTTCTCAAGATTTATGTTTCCATGATTTTTTTGGTATTTGAACGCGGAAAAAATGGTATTTGAAAATAACTGGAAAACTCATAGGAGCGATAAGGGTGAGAAAACGAAACTTGAAAATGAAGTTTGAACATATGCTTCCTACATAACTGTATTTTGGAAATCTGTGTGGAGAACAGCATTCTCATAAGTTCAGTCTGGTCTCCATAAACTCCTCATTTTCAAACAGAAAATGAGGCCCGAGTCCTTATTTTCTGACAAGAGTAATGTGAAGCTCCTCCTCATAGACCCTTTATTACTCTGCGTGGTGAAGGAGGTGAAAATCAATCCTTAAGGTTTGGTTATGTGATTCGGAACACTTATCCATAAAGCAATAATCTTTATAATAAAATCGTTAGTGACATTTTTATACTTAGTCTTGGTACCAGTCAGCTCTTAGAATATCATATAAGGAGAATGCAATGACATTGAAATCTGAACAGTGGGAGTGGGATGAGCTGTAACAAAGCAACATGCAAGGCTACACATTTAGGCTTACACAAAAAGCTGATTTCAACTGTGTGTTTATAAGCTGGAAATAATAGTGCGGGTGAAAGTAATCAGTGGACCAGCTGGAAACAGGTTGCCTATGGGCCACCAGTGTGGTGCATCCTTTAATATAACAGATGTCATCCTGACACATCTCAGATGAAGAAATTCCAGACTTCCTAGTGTTCAGTGAGAATATAGTGCACAATTCGGGGGGGGGGGGGAAGGATTATTTAAACTAAAAATGTTGTCTTAAGCACAGGAGCTATTATGTACAATCTGATGTTAATTATATTTAAATAGGAAATTAGAAGAAATATCATTACAGTTTTGATGAGTTTCTCAATATTAGTACAAAGGGCTGGCGGAATCACTGGCTTTAAGATGGAGAAGATAATGGTTTGCCAGTGAAGCAAGTCCTTTCCAACCCTAACTATTCTATGATTCTATGATTCTGTAACACTTTTTTTCCCCCTTGCTGAAGAAATTCTTCAAATTGGAGGTAACATAGAAAAGGTGATGCCAGCGAGCAATTCTGGATTCCCTATGCTGTCCCAGAAATCTTAAATGAAATTTTCTGACTTTCTATTAGTGACCAGAGAATCTATACAAAATAATAGTTTCTACTAGGCATTTTTCTGAAGCAAAGCACTGTCTTTTTCTTTTCCCTTTTTCTTGCAACCCTACCTCCAAATGCCAGCTCTATCCTCACAACTCCCACCATGGAGCCGTTCAATTGAAATTCACCTTCCTTTGCCTACAGAATAATTCTTTTGTGCCGCTGAAATCCATTAAGAAGTGATTAGTAAAGATGTTCAAGAAAGAAATATGACTTTGGCATGAAGGTATCATACATGCAAATTAGCTTAAGGTCAAACAAATTTAACTGAAATTTTTACTTGCTCTCGTTTTTTAATGTGATTGTTGCAGTAACAGGAAGACAAAGTAAGATTTTGAAAGCTTTCTCTTTTATTATGCTCATTCTCTGCTGTCATGTAATTATATCTGAGTTAATCTTTATGTTAATTACAAGTCAGGTCATGAAGAAACTTAAAACGGAAGCACAAGCATTCCATTATAGTGAAATATATGCTTCCCTCTTTTTGAGAAGGAAAGAAAATGCATACTTTATTTCCACTTAACCTCATTTTTTGAACAATTACTGACATCTTACTGAATATGAAGAAGCTGAAAAATTTTGTTCTAATATTGCCATAAGTATTTGTGCTTCTAGAATGCAAAAATATTGAGTATATATTCCAAAACAATTTTAATGGCTGAGCACGTTTCCTCGAATAAGAATTATATAGACCTGTGTTTGCCAGTCCACTGTTTGAAGTGGTTAATGTAAAAAATAGTCCCTTCTTTTAGTAGCAGTATTGACACCGTACAGCAAGATGCATGGAAATTATTTCACAGATAATAGCTTGTCTTCCATACTCTGCATGCTTTAAGAAAGCCCATTCTTCTTTTCAGTGCTAGTGAAAATGCAGTATTACTTTATAGCTTTAACTGAACTCATGAATTAATTTTGCATCCACAAGTTTAGTCCCCACTAACACAGTACCTTTTTAATAACACTATTTTACTCTATCAGAAGCTGCTGAAGGTATTTTTCATCTGATTCAACTTGTCAACCACAGACCAAATTCTGCAGTATCTTCAAAATGCTTCAGTATTTGTCTGAAACACAAATTCAGACACTTGCACTCATAAAAAAAAAAAAAAAGTAGTATTTCAATTCTTTTAAAATATTGTTTTTTCATCTTCTATACATGGATAATTTATCAGTCAGAGTGTTATCCATTACAGTATGTTATCATGGATGGAGTGACACACTTTATTTGTAAGAGAGAAGTAATGGTATGTTTATTGATATAAACAGTAATTTAACAGTTTGCTAGTAAACGTGACAGTGATTTAACAAGATTTGGTGGCACCAAATAACAAGATTTGGGTCCACCTGAGTATTTACTGCATAGAGAGCAGGGTCAGACAGAACTGTTAGACAGATCCTCCTGTTGTGTCATGAATTTCTAAAAGGACCCTCTTTTGTTCTTAACTTCTCAGAGAGGAGTCTAGGCATAGATAGATACAGATTTGTCTCAGACTTGGTCAACAGTTTATGTCAAAAGGATTATATATGCCAAATCAATCCTTTATATTACTCAGCTAAGATTACAGAGATTACGAAGTTTAGCATGCTATTAATATAGTGTCTCTTGCAGCAAGGAATTCCTCAACCTTGACAAGTAACCTTGAGGCAAAAGGAAGATCCTGGTGTGTAACCCACTGCAGTGTAAGAGAGTTTAATAGGCCCTGAGCTGTTTATGGATTAAAATAATTGGCTCAGAGTCACATTCATATGCCAGCTACAGAAGTTAAGTTTATTCACATTTGACCTGAGTCAGTAATCTACCAAGACTGTGGTCGGGGGTGGGGGGCTCACTCAGATTAGTGCTTGGCTATGGTGTTGTTATCTGTCCCCCATGAACCCATTTTGATTTAGGTGCAGTCATCAAGATCCAGACTCATCCACTGTCAACCACCACATGTGGTTATCACTTGAACAGTCACAGGAAAAAAAGGTCAGGCAGGGAAGGGGCAGAGGAGTAAGAATATAGTATTGAGTTTTGAATTTGTTTAGACATCAGTCCCGACCCTGAAGATTTTCATAAACAATCTTAAATTTTCATATACTCTGTGTGCTCTCTTAATAGCCGAGAAACTTCAGGTTGGTAATTTATTTTGCCCATTATTGAATTCTACACTGTTGGAGAAAAATCCATTCGAAAAAAAAGTTATCACAAAAGTATGCTTCATGGGATTGTACCGACATTTTTTCCCTTTTTGCTTTATACTAAAAATTGAGGTGCCTGCAAAAGTCAATATTTCAATATGAAATGCAAATATTTTTTTTTCTCCATTTAATTTTCTAAAGTAGCTGTTTTACTTTGGAAAGAAAAACCCTAAAAGGCATCTTCCCAGAATTCTTGAATTTTCATCAGTGTTTTTTAAACTTTATTCATTTTTAATAGGATGTGAATTTTGAATCCTTAGAATTCTCTTTGAAATGACATTTCTGTCCTCTGCTATGCATGGACAGTTTCTCATACAGCATGTTACCAAGTTTAGAAATTAGTACTTTTTTTCCATTTTATAGGCAGAATATTTGTGCACATAGAAATTATCAATGTTTTGATGCAAGCAGGTAAATGCTTATGAAGGATGTGGTTGGAGTACTTGGAAGTAGGAATTGGGAGACTGGAGAGTAGGTCATTTATCCTAGGTTTACAATGCAAATTGTAGTCAGATATGAGATTTTATATTCATGTTCCAGCTTGCTTGGATGCAGATCATACAATGCAAATCACTATACAAGACAATGCTATAATAATGTGAACTATGACAAATGCAGATATATATTAGTTTATCTATTAGCTAGGCACCTACATCCAGCAAAGAAAGCTATATATATGTTAGCTAGACATCAGGTATCACTAAAAAAAACACAGAGCTGTTCAGAGAAGGGGTGGAAGAGATGACATATACATGACCTATTTCTGTAGGTATACTTAATTGTTCAGTCTCCAGGTCTTCCAAGAACTCTGACCAAGGCATTCCTTAGCAGTCAGTCAATATTCTAGAAAGAACTATAATCTTATGTATGCTATTTAGTAGGCATTCATTTTACTGTTATGCTATTTCTACATGCAGGGGTCACTTAAAAACATTTCTATTCCTTCCGTACTCTCCAATTGGTCAGAAGCAACAGAAGGGCAAGTAGCACAGTTAATGGTAAGAAAAAAACAATTGTTCTCTTTTTAGGATAAAACCAAAAGCATTTGCAAACCAAGAAACTCCCTTATAAACAATTGGCTGGCTTCTGAACACAGCATGCTGAGACCTCAGCTGCTCCAGGCCTCTTGCAAACAGAACTGCAATTCTTTTATGTTACTTTTCTTCCTCTGCATCTTCTTATGTGCGTGCACATGTGATGTCTGACTCCCAGCTCAACATACAAGCCTGCTACTGCTCGAGAGACACAAATAGAACACAGTGAATAGTGACCCAGCACACAGCAGCCATCCTCAGCAGAGAAAAATACCTTCAATAATTAAAGAGGGAAAAGGACATGGAACCACTAAATCCAGTCTGAAGTTGATTACAGAGCTGTTAGTCATCTGCAGGGCAATGTAATGAAACAGAGCAATTCAGGAGCCAGGCTATGTATGAAAGTCATTTCCTATCACTTTTTTACATTTTTTTTTATGGACTATAAAACTGACAATTGGATTATTGAAAAGAAAAATGATGAAATATGCCTGTTTTGGATGTGAACATATCTCACTAATACAGCCCACACACACATTTTGTCCTATTTTTATCCAGACTTCAGGAAATAAGTTATTCAAATGTATTTAAATGAGATTTCTATCCCACCAATGTAGTTTTATACTGCCTCTTCTGTTGTGTCATAAATATAAACCAACACAGATTAAATTTATGTTTATTTTGTTACTCATATATCCTTGCATCCAAGATCTGTTCCTAAAATGGCTGTCTTGTCATTTTGAAACCTTATACTGTTTTTCATCTGAAGCAGAATTCAAATCAGTTTCTTAAGGCCATTATTAATAAACAGTTAAGGCTAGTAGCCAGCAAGTTTTTGGCTTACAGAAAAAAAAACAACAGTTCCTCAGTTCTAACTTATTTGTGATTGTTTAATTTTCTCTTCTAGGCGAACTGATATAAGCTTTAAATTCCTTATGAATTCTGATCGAATTAATCAACTATAATGTGATTTGCAAGAATATGGCTCTAGAAGCACAACTTTACACAACTCCTCTGTCTTCGCAGAGCAAGCAGACAGTGTCCATGTCATAGTAACATGCCAGAACAGGTCTGTTTTGAATTGTCATCTACCATATGAAATCTTCTAAAGAACTGAAAGTATTTCTGAGGACTTTGTCTAGTTTTGCTATTATTTTAATGTTTAAGGAATGAGAATTTACTCAGGCTCTATCTTACTGTCTTCAAACACAGTGGATAAAATTCTGATTCAGGTGAATTCTGTAGTAGTTTTATCACTGACTTTACAAAGCTCAGGATTAACCAAAACACAGATGAACTAGTGAGCTGAACTATGAACTCAGAATATATCAGGTTCTTGAAGTCTTTGGAAGTACAACTTGCATTACATCAAGGCTCTGCTACACTGCATGATTACTGTAATGACCTAAGGGTCAGTAAATTGCAAGCCATCCCCCAGATGAACCAACCTCTTTTGAGTAACTGTATAACTCCCTCACAGATTTATGGGTTCAGCAAACAATTATTACTGACAATCTTTTCCCTTAGCAGTTATGGTTAATATGTAAGTGAAAAAGTGAGTGGGCAAGTAAGTAGTTCAAGTTATATTTTAATGTACATTAGGTTATATTTGCAATGTACATTTGTTTCATGGGTGCAGAATGCACCAAAACTAAGCATGTTTCCAGCTACATTAGTGGCTTGCATCAGCTCATCCTGGCCCAAAGTAAATTTGGCCCTAAATTTCTGTTATGCACAAGCATAGGTGGCCATGGGTGCAAAACTACTAAGAAATGCCAAGGCTCTGCAGGAAATTTTAACTGAAATTCTTCTAATTAATTATTTTGAGCTAAGTAAATTTTTGAATAGCAATGTTTTACTAAAATTTTGCTATCTTATTTTGTCCTAAAATCCTGTTTTTTAATTTTTTGCACAGTACCTTGGAAAGTATTTGCACTTGAGAGTGGAAGTATTAATATATGTAAGGCAACTACAATTTTGGCTTACATACTAAATAGATAATCAGAGACTTCCATCACTGAAAGTGTGAGCTGCAGCACCTTGAGATAGGGAATCAAAATTTTGCTCCCTGTTATTTGCCAGTACCTATAGTAACCATTCAGAGCAGTGTAGAGATACTCCAGCTGCTCCAGGCAATGAGCCAGTTTCAACTGGAGCTCGGCTCAGGAGCCTCTATACAAATGCCTGTAGCATGGGGAACAAACAAGAGGAATTGAGGAAGTGTTGCACATCTACGGGGGAATGATATCATAGGTATCACAGAAACATGGTGGGATAGATCCTATGAGTGGTATGCTGGAATGGAAGGTTGCAGGCACTTTAGGAAGGACAGGTTCTATAGGCAAGGAGGGGGAGTTGCCGTTTATGTTAGGGAAAAGCTGAAGAGAATGGAACTCTGTCTGGGAACACGTGAGCAGTCGACAGAGAGTTTGTAGGTCAGGGTTAAAGGGACAGCAGTGATGGGAGACATTATTGTGGGGATCTGTTATAGACCGTTTGACCAAGAGGACTCGGTGAATGAAGCACTCTATAGACAAACAGGAATAGCCTCACGCTTGCACACCCTTGTTCTCATGGGAGACTTCAACCACCCTGATATCTGTTGGAGGCATGGTAAGGCGCTGCACAAGCAATCCAGGAGGTTCTTCAATTTTGTGGAAGACAAATTCCTTCTACAAGTAATAGAGGAGCCCACAAGGAGAGGTGCTATGCTTGACCTTGTCCTCACCAACAGGGAAGGGCTGGTTGGAAATGTGACACTTCAGGGCAACCTTGATTGCAGCGATCATGAGATGGTCAAATTTGAGGTCCTCAGGACTGTGAGAAGGGTGTGCAGCAAACTCAGTGCCCTGGACTTCAAGAGAGCAGACTTTGGCCTCTTCAGGAACCTGGCCAGTAAGGTTCCATGAGATACAACCCTAGAGGGCAGGGGGGCCCAAGACTCTTGGTTGATATCCAAGGATCACCTGCTGCAAGCTCAGGAGTGATACATCCCTACTAGAAGGAAGTGTAGCAGGAGGGCCAGGAGATCTCCATGGATGGATAAGGAGCTGCTGAGAAAAATTTGGAGGAAAAAAGAGGGGCCTATAAAAGGTGGAAGCAAGGGCAGGCAGCCTGGGAAGAATGCAGGGATGCTGTCTGGGAAGCTAGAGACCAGGTTAGGAAAGCTAAGGCCCACTTAAAATTAAACTTGGCTAGGGATGTTAGGGATAACAGGAGGGGATTCTATAGATACATTGCAAATAAGACAGGTTAGGGACAACTTAGGCCCTCTCTAGAAGCTATCAGGAAAACTGGCTACCATGGATTTGGAGAAAGCTTAGGTTCTTAACGACTTCTTTGCCTCAGTCTTCACTGGAAAATGTTCTGACCGTACCACCCAAGTCTTGGAAGGCAGATGCAGGGACAGTGAGAATGAAGACCTTGGTCCCACTATAGGAGAGGATCTGGTCTGAGACCATCTTAGGAACCCGAATGTATACAAGTCCATGGGACCTGATGAAATCCATCTGTGGGTCCTGAAGGAGCTGGCAAATGAAGTTGCTAAGCCACAGTCCATCATATTTGAAAAATCTTGGCAGTCAGATGAAGTTCCCGACGACTGGAAAAAAGGAAATATAACCCCCATTTTCAAGAAGGGGAAAATGGATGAGCTGGGGAATTACAGTCCAGTCAGCCTCACGTCTGTGTCTGGCAAAATCTTGGGGCAGATTTTCCTGGAAAGCATGCTGAGACACATGAAAAATAACAAGGTGTTTGATGACAGCCAGCATGGCTTCACTAAGGGGGAATCCTACGTGACCTATCTAGTGGCTTTCTATGATGGGGCTATGGAATTGATGGACAGGGGTAGAGCAGTTGATGTCATCTACCTGGACTTGTGCAAAGCGTTTGACACTGTCTCACATGACATCCTTGTCTCTAAGTTGGAGAGACATCAATTTGATAGATGGACCACTCAGTGGATAAAGAACTGTCTGGATGGCAGCACACAAAGAGTTGTGCTCAATTGCTCAATATCCAGCTGGAGACCAGTAATGAGCGGTGTCCCGCAGGGACTGGCGTTGGGACTAGTGTGCTCTTGCTGCCCAGAAAAGCAGCCATATCCTGGGCTGCATCAAAAGGAGCGTGACCAGCAGGTCGAAGGAGGTGATCCTGCCCCTCTACTCTGCTCTCATGAGGCCTCATTTGGAGTATTGTGTGCAGTTCTGGTGTCCTCAACATAAAAAGGACATGGAACTTTTGGAACAAATCCAGAGGAGGACCACTAGGATGATCAGGGGACTGAAGCACCTCCCATATGAAGATAGGATGAGAAAGTTGGGGCTGTTCAGCCTGGAGAAGAGAAGTCTGCGTGGAGACCTCATAGCAGCCTTCCAGTATCTGAAGGAGGCCTATAGAGATGTTGGGGAGGGATTCTTCATTAGGGACTGTAGTGATAGGACAAGGGGTAAGGGGTTCAAGCTTAAAGAGGGGAAGTTTAGATTGGATCTGAGGAAGAAATTTGTTACTGTAAGGGTGGTGAGGCACTGGAATTGGCTGCCCAGGGAAGCTGTGAATGCTCCATCGCTGGCGGTGTTCATGAGCGGATTGGACAGAGCCTTGGGTGGCATGGTTTAGTGTGAGGTGTCCCTGCCCATGGTAGGGGGTTGAAACTCGATGATCTTAAGGTCCTTTCCAACCCTAACTATTCTATGATTCTATTCTATATTGTCTGTGATCAACACCCCAGGAATTTTTAAAACATGCTCACCAACGGATTTCAGCAGGCTTAAGTGGGGAATCACATATAATATGGCTTTTGTGATCAAGGTGAATGGCTGTACATGGAGTTCCAAATGAGATCAAGTTTTGGTTTTAGTTTTTTGAATATAAAATTGTTTTGATGTCAATACCTCATAAGGTTTATGTTTCCAGCCTGCATTCTACTCCTTAATAATTAACAATAAGTACACAGTTTGTTGTTCTGAATGACAAAAATTATTTGTTATTCACTTGATGATTTAGCTGTTTCCCAGGTCAATATAGACTATTAGCTTGATAACTTTTCAAATATTCTGTGACACATAAGTAACTAAGTGGTCACATTCTTCCACTTGTCCAGGCTTAAATACATCAAAAAAAAACCCCATGGTATAGGAACATCTTTTGTGTCAGCTTATAGGGCCAATATTATGAAAATATCTGATCTAAACTACAGTGGTAAGATCAAAACAAAGGAAGGGTGACTCATCAGATTGTATACTGACTCTTGCTGCACACAAATTCCTCCTCACTGGTCCCAAAGAAATTTCCAAGGCATTGATTCCCTCTTTCCCTTAGTATTTTCTTTCCTGTGAAAGCAAAGCTTCAAGAACATGCTGTCTGACTTTTTTTTTTTTTTTTTTAACGGCTTATCTGCAGCTCTATATCTCTCTGAAGCATTTTATACTGATTTCCAGCAGTCTCTCAAAGAACATCACAGAATATGCTTTTGATGTTTTTCTGGGGTTTCTTCATTCCCATTTTGACTGCCTATGTTTTACATCATCAGTAACACTGAACCCAGGTCCAACACTATTATTTGTAACACAAGAAAAACAACACTTTTCTTTCTACAGAATGAAACTAGATGTTCCCACTGACAGTTTTGTGCAGTTGTCAACATATCCAATAGCAGAAGAAAATAAACTGTGGGCTATTTCTTGCACAGTAAAAATCTTTCTTTATCAAAGCTGTAGCATACTGAGTCATAAAATCATAGTGATAATAAAAATATTAGTTTAAATATCAGTGAAAATCTGACTGGTTAGACTAGTATCAGAAAAGCAGCAGATACATGTATGCCCTCAAATAACTTAAATCCTTGATTTCCAGCTCTTGGTCCCTTAATTGTCACATCTTGTGCATGCCCAAGGCTTTCCTAGGGAATAAATCAGCTACATTTCTCTATGTAAATATCTGTGCAGTCTCAGAGATTTAATTTTGACCTTTCAGCACACAAAAGCAACTTCTAAGCATGCTCAACAAAGAGCTCTTAAACTGTGACTCCAGCTGCCTGTTGCATTGATTGTCCATGTGGACACAAAAAGAGTGTCGTTTGCCACATCTGAGACTCTTTATAGTCTTTACTGTATATGCTTCTGCAGTCTAAAATGATACGACAACAAATAACAAAGATACCATGGCATGACACCTTGCAAATGAGCAGGTCATGCAGATAAGCAAGCTATGACATGGAGCACATGACAGAAAATGTTAAGGTGAGAGGTGTTGCTCTCTTTAGCTGGCTAATGGAAGGATGTAAAGAAGACAAAGACCCTTCTTGGTGGTGAGCATTAAAAGGAGAGAGGGGACTTTATTATGACAAATAAAATTCTTTTGAGACAGTAGGAAAATAATTTTCACCTGGAGAGGACAGACTTCCTGGTTCACCATGTCACTTCTCTGTGATTTAAGCTAATAGTTAAGGCATGCCACTGACATATGGCTCAAGCCTGTAGCCCTAGGCACTGTTTATAGGGAATGCACACAGAAAATTTGAGGTCTTTAGGACTGGAATTGCTCAGTAAGAATCAGGATAAAGAAAATATGAGATCTAGCAGTCTTCACTCACCTTTGACCAGCTATAGTGGGCATGCTTAGGACTTTGCATTCCTCAGGGGCAGCACATGCTGCACTTAATGAAGAGTCCACTAGTGTCAGTTTTGTCCTTCAGCCTAATAAGACAGATACTAAGGGAGACTGGAAGGTGAAATGGGAAGCATCAGTGGGCGAGAGACAAAACACTGTGTCGTAGTTGCTGACTGTGGCAAGTAGGGAGACACAGGGCTACAGTTTTGTTGCTTTGTCAGAATAGCCTACAGGCCATGGTTGAGGAAATAGATAATGTTTCAGCTGCAGACAGCAGTAAGAGTGAAAATAAGTGACTGGGGACAGGAAAGAGACCACAGACTAAGTCTGAAAAAGCCTTGGGGGAAAAATGATCAGCACTGCATGTCTAAACTTGATGGATATTTTATGAAGTAGAAGAAAGAAAATGCTTGCCCAAATTACTTGTACATACAGACAAATAAGCTGAGCTGAGTATGCAGATTTGTGAAACAGCCTGTAAAAATGAGATCAGGAAACACAGGTAAACTTTTAAATGTATGGAAGTAAGGCAGGAAAAATACACTGGCCAAAAATCTTGGAAACTGTAAACAACATTATGCCCTAATCAAGTAATAACCCTCTAATACTGTTTGATTTCACAGAAGAAACACACATGTAGCATCAGTATGTTGGTGTTTACCAGGGGTTTGGCAAGTACAGAGAGGTAGAGTTATAACCCTAGTCCTTCCTATCACTATAGTCCATACGTTTTACTCCTAGTTAAACCCATTCCTCTTTTCTACAGGGTATTGGGAATAGATGATGCACAGGTCAGTCCTATCATAGGGTATTAAAGCAATGTCCAGAGGACAGTCGTGGAGGGTGGTTTTGAAAAGTTAGACCTTGAGGCTGGATCATTCATCAGTGTAAAATTTTGGTACACTGATACATCTGGGGGAAGAACTGGCAAGTGTTGACTTGGACGAGCAAATCCCTTGAACATTACTGGAAGAGAAATCTTAGATCAAACCCAATGGTAAAAGGCTTCTACAACCAGTTCTATAGCAATGTATTATCTGTTACGTGCAAGTAAAGGTTAGATTATCAAAAAAACATGGCCATTTATATCAATTTGCCAACATATACAACAGGACATTTACTCTCAAGCTTTTATATCATCATTATGATAGAAATGGGAGGACAGATGATACTTAATCTAGCCTCTGCTGAATGGTAGAAAGAGGCAATGGCTAGTCTTTTTTCATATGTGCCAGTAAAAAGGTTAGCCTGACAACATTTTTAAAGAAATTTAAAGCTGCACAATGAAAATCAGCATTCTATGGAATATATCTACAGGAGTTTTGGCTACATACATGAAGATGGGAATTAACTGACATTAGAACATGAGCTGAATTTCTCTGCACACAGCCAGGATAAACACTGCCCAAGTCTAGCATAGGAATCCTGCTTTTCATTGGGCAGTGCTGTACTCCAAACAATTGGCATGCAGACAGTATCTGATTAGGGTCTTTTATCCCAAGAATTTGCTGGAAAGCGGAGTAGATAAAGCATAGTCCAAAACCCCAGTCCAATTAGCCCATTGTCCCAACCCATCCTGCAGCATCTCCTATGAATATACTCAGGAAAAGAAATTACTTCAGAAGTGTTAATAGGGAAATTTTCTGGGATGCTTCTGTCCTGCACTAAAAATCCTGAATCCTCCAAATGGTAGCCCTTTACAGACCATCTTGCAAAACCTGTCAGAATATCTATTTTTCATTTAGAATTATTGATGTAGAAATTGTTAAAAGTCAGTGGAAGAATGCTTCAAAAATAGAAGAAAAAGTACTTTCTTTGGCAACATCGTAACCACTGTTTTTTTTTTTAAATGTGAGTTTATGAGCAATTTTTGAAGCAGTGGTAGGTTTTATGCTCTGTGGGCTGGAAAAAATGTTTAGGTCCTGAAAATAGGATAAAAAATTCTCGATCAACTCTACTAAAAAAGAATAATATCAGAAAAAAACAGACCCAAAGTAGATATGCGTTTGGAACACAACCCTTTTTATGAAATTTATGCATCTATAAGCTGAAAAATACTGACTTTGCTGAAACTAGTCAGTAAGTGCTTAGTAGTACCTCTCAGTAAGTCTCCTATCCAGCACTTAAGGTGCCATGGCAACTTCTGTATCTCTGGCTATATTTCTGTGAACTGTAAAAGCTTCTGATTTTTTTCCTTGTTTTTGTAGAAGCTTAAGAAATTAATGTATATTTTGGTCCTTTTGTAAACATTTCAGGGTGACATTTCTTATTTCTCTATCACTGAGTGACAGGGAAATGGCAGAAGGGGGATGTTTGTCATCATTCCTTGTAAGAAGCAGGCATCATGCCCAAGAGAAGGTGTTATTATTGCTGTGGGGTATTTTGTATAAACACCTTGTGATGTGACCTACATATTCCCACTGCCTCTGGTGAGAATTAACGTTCATATTTACAGCATGACCCATTTCTTCCTGGCTTTTTAATGCATCTAGGAGCTTGTTAACATCACCAGCTGACTATACCATAACCAGCCATCTCTTCTCAAGCACTTGTAAATGCGGTACTTGTTAACACAGGGTGAGACAGAGTAAGCACAATGTGGAGAAATGCAAAACCTGTTAAAAGAATAATTTTGGAACACATAAAAATAGAACATTGAAAAGCTGTGGCAAAGGCGTATTCTGAGTTCTTTTGAAGTATCTTTCTAGGAAATTGTCCTTATATAATATCACTATACTCATTATACAATATATTAAACTTCCATTTTAATATTCTACAATTGTATAAAAGTTCTGTTCATGCATTATGTACAAAGGTGTAATATTCTTTTCTTTTTTTTTCTTTTTCTTTCTGATTCTTAATTGGAATAGGAGCCATGGAAGTTCACTATGAAAAGCCAGATAAGTCAAATTTTCAACTGTGGGGCAATTTAAGATATATTTTTTGAATAAAAGAACTGAATATATTAAAAAGCTAGGTCTGTCTCCTTACAATTTCAAGCCTGATGGATGTGTAAGGCTCTAAGACATCTGCTTGAAAAACTCACTGATGTAGTGTGAGTGCTGTCAGGGTGTCCTGGCATCCTCCTAGCTCCAGGCATCTTCCCAGAGTGTTAGAGGCATTTGTAAGCTCTCAAGAAGTCACCTCCACTCAGGGTTTAAAAGGCTGTATTAAGATGGAACATGTCTTTTCCCTTTTCCTGTGAGCTACAGCAGTTTTGCCCCAAACAACTCCTTTCCTTCCCCCTCTCCTTTCCAGTGATAATTTTCTGCAAGGACATCCAAACACCTTATGAAAATCAAACATTCAGTGATCAGAAACCCGTGCATGTTTTGTAGGGCTTGAAGGGATGCTTAGCTATGAAGGTCAAAGTATGGTGAACACTTCAAAGTAAACTGCAGGGAGTTCCTGGCTGGATTTTGTTATTTTCTTCTGTATCTCTGCAGAATAATATCATGTTGCCAAAGAAATACAACAAAAAAAGCTAGCACTTTAATATTACTGTAGTTGAAACAGCTCTGGCTGTATCATGATGGATCACATGTACTCTTTGGAGTCAATTCTTCAGACGAAACTACTTAATTAAATTTTAAGCGTTATTGATTCAGTTTACATAGCCTCCCCACTTCCAGCACCACTGAAGCTGAAGCTGCAGCAGAAAACAACAGCAAAAAAACAAAACAAAACAAAACACAACAAAAATCAAGGGTTATTAAAAATGAAAGCATTCTCGTGCAAAAAATAGATGCAAAAAAGATGCAAAAAATACTTTATGGTATTCTGAGTTTAATTATTCTAAGATATGTAATACCCTTCCTTCTGCAGAATAGAAACCTAAAACGACTCAGATTTGTAGGGAAGGTTCTCACACTTTGCAAACGAGAGTAGCACTCAGTGGTGTTACCGCTCTGTGGAGGGGAGGAATTGGCCAGATCTGTATAAAAGTATTTCATCAATAGAAAGACAAACCTGCTATTAGTGGTGCATAAGATGGGGTCTCCAGAACAAGTCTTTATTCCTCATTGTTCAATGATTCTTGTCCATTGCAAGGCTTTACCTAGATTGTATTTCAGCTTAAGTGTTGGTTTAAGACAAACATAGAACCTGACAAAAGTAGCAAGATTAAGCTGAATAAACTGAGCTCAATCTGGAAAAGACTAGACTGACAAATGCAGTTACCTGTCCTCCAATACATACAATTTGTAGTAAAAAAGACAGTGATTCATTATTTTCCATAATGTTGGGATAGAAAAGAAGGTTTATGGAATACATGATGATTTAAATTAAGTTGAATAACCTTTCCGGTATGTATGAAATACTGGACAGGCTTCAGAAGCTCCTTCACTGAAGGTTTTCAAGGACAATTAATATACAGAATGGTGAATGTATTTTTAGTACTATTCAGTTCAGGCACTTGAACAAAAGTATCCCTTAAAGCCCAACATAAATATGATTCTAGATTTATTGCAACCTAGTCAGGACAAGCTGTGTCTCCTGGGATGCATGTGTGCCTGCAGATAGAAGATGTGTTTTCTGGGTACTTTAAGCTTGTAAAAGGACTTTTTTTTTCTGATTGTATTTTATTTCTGTGTTGAGAAACTTCCTGACATGCTGTTTGCCTTGATAATGGCTATAAAAATGCCCTGGAGATTTTGGCATGGAGCTTGTTTTCATTTATATGTATATACATGATTTATGCAACTAAATAACTACAGAAAAATCCCTATAGCAATGGAGGCATTATGGTATCTGGACATCAGCTATTTTTTAAGCTGTATTATCACTAGATCAGTTGGTCCTTTATTACCTAAACAAAGGCTGGAGCACTCACTTGGATTCCAGTCTTAAAGTATTGTATGTTAGTGACTGTGTCTTTTCTCTCCTCTTTCTCCTTATAGGCACTCTGTTCTGCTACATACACAATCCGAGCAAGACAACACTGAAAGAAAATAACAGTCTTTCAGAATTGCTGTCAATTGCCACTTCAGAAAAAGCAAGAATACTTCTTAAGATATTGTTATGAATATTTAAAGCTGAAATATTTTGAGGGAGAAAAAAGCAGTTTTTAAGAGCATAAAAACTGTTCAGAAATATGATAATGGAGAAAAGTCTATTATTACAGCTGTGACAGTATATAATGATGCATTCCTTTAAAAATATAAAACCCTGTTGAAGTATAGATACTCTCAGAGGCAATAGGGAGATACATACTGACAATATTTTTTATGCAGGGAAGAAAAAAACCTCTCTGATGAAAGAAAATTCAGGCTACATCTGTGTTTTCAGAGAGCTGCAAGCTTGAACTTACACTCACCCAAGCCCTTAATTGCCTGAATCACTTGCAAGTGGGCAGCTTTGTCCAAAAGGGAGGCAGGCTCACACATGCCACACAGGCCCCATGTCTCATACTACCCTTTTCTGAATTTCATGCTGCCATTTAAAGCAGTATGGAAAGCATCTTTACATATAGAGATGGGTTTTGGAGGCAATCTGACAGGAAGTGACCCATAACTTGTGGTTTCAGGCTTAAATGGGAAGTGAAAAGATTAATATGGGTAAAATGGAAATGCATGCCTAATGTGCATTTGGGATTCCTGTGAATTAACCTATACTCCCTGCAAATTTAACATGCTTTCTGCATGACTCCTGTGCTATATCAGTGGCTGTCATTTCCCACACACTTTCTCCAGTAGCTTTCTGTAACACCATGGTTGGCAATGTACCCTTTGCCTTACTCAGCCCTGGTGTTTTCTGAACAGTATTTTGTCTATATATTCATCTGTAGTAAATAAACATCTTTGTTCCAGCCAGGCTCCATAGATGTACATTTAGACCCTGTCTGCACTAAGATACAGGCTGCCAGGACTTAGTGGCAGCGCCTGTATTGTGAAGCAGGTCTCTTTTGCAAATTTTAAAAATAGACTCCTCTTTTAGTTTCCCCACCTAGCCCCTTCTTTGGAAGGAAACCCACTCCTTGACTTCAGTAAACAGTGTGTGAATAGCAGTCTTGGGAATGAGGCTGCAGAGAACATCCAAGAGAGGAGAAACAGCTTTGCTGTTCTGAAAGCCCTGTACTGGTGCAGTCATGGGTGACGGCTACTTCCCCACGCAGCTCTGCCAATGCACCTTCCATCCGGCTCACACGTTCTTTCAGGGCTTGTGCCTGGCTTTAAAGAGAAGCTGGGGGTTGTGGAAACTGGTGCCAGGCTGAAGTGGTTGTGTAAGAGGGATGAATGTGTGCCTGGAGATGAATGGGACCCCCGGAATGAGCGGGTTTTGCAGAAGAAAGTTCTACAATCACATTCCCCTCATCTCCTTTCCTTCCCCTTTATTTGAAGATTTAATTAGTGTTTAGAAGCCAGGACTTTTTAAATCAAGCCAATTATTTGCTTCTCTTCCTAAGGAAGGAAAATCCTTTACTTTTTACTTGTTCCAATGCCGCCCCTTCCCAGCTCCTGCAGCCAGATGCTTGCTGACCGCAGTCCCTTTTGGTGACCATGGCACAGTTTCACACTGCAAACAGAAATGCTCATGTTGCTAGCAGTCTGTGAGAAGAACATAAGGAGCTTCCTCATCACCATGATTTCTGCTTTTACACTGCTGGGTATAGAGAAACACTTTCTCCTGGGGAAGATCACCAAGTAGACAAGAGAGATAGGTGTGCATCCTTGAACACTCTAGTTTCATCTACTAAGGCGAATTTCCAAAGACAGATATATTTCCATACTTAACAAGTAGACATGTAACACTGCTCTGCAGAAGCACACCTCCAAAAGAAGAAAAGTAGATGATTTCCCTTCTTCCACTGATATTCTTGAGGACAGAAGGGTCTCACTTGCCTGATAAGACACCTGCCCTGTGACCAGAGGACTGACATCCAGCTCACACAGATCATAGAAACAGCACATAGAAAGAGCCCTGTAATCCTGACTTCCAAAACTATGCTTTTCTTTTGATCTCAGCCAAAAACCCAACTGCAGGCAGTGCCTCTTCCTTCTGGGCTTGTGCAGTGAAGAAAGCTTGGCCCAAGCTTGAATGAAGTGAACTGGCTTTTATTGCTTTAGATGCCTCATTCAGATACATTTCCAACCCTTCAAATACATCTGTCTCATCTGGTATGCATCAAGAATTAGTCTGAGACCTGACTGCTCCATTTGACTGTACAAGATATTGAGCTTTCACATCAGAGAGGATGATGGATGGTTGCCATTTTAAATAGCTCCTCACACATTGACATAACAGAATTAATAACCATTAGAGCAAAAAATATAGGAATTTATTTGGATTAATTTCATGTATGTTTAAAAATGTGTGCTTGCAAGAGAAGAGATACATAAAGATGATAATTGAGAAGATAAGTGTGACTGAAAACAAAACATTGAATAGACCCTTTGATTTTAACTTTATGTCAAAAAATTCCAAAACAGTATGTTGAAAATTGTCTTTAATTTTCATGACTATATTTTAAATACATCTTTTTTTTTTATGAAAGTGTGTTTGTGATTTTATTTTTCATTTAATATCATAGCCAATATGATTTTATCGTATTTTCTTTTAGAAGGCTAATATTTATATAATATTTGAATGCTATAATAAACATTTATTGAAGTGAAAGGCTCGTTCATTATATAATTGAGATATTTCAGCTTGGTATAATAAAATCCTTGGTTACTATTGCAAAGAAATGATCATATATTTTTGGATAGAAAACACTCAGCATTTCTGTTTTCAAAAGACATAATAGTGAGCTTTCTACTGTGGTTTAGAATGCTCTTCAATTTGTCTTGTCCATTGATCCAGGGAGCTGGTTTTATAATGGTGCATTTTTTTGCCTCATGAGGCTTTGAAAGTTTATATCTGGCTCACAATGCCCTGGAGACTTCTTCATTGCTTTGCTGAAGCACAGCTTCTATGGTACATTCTGGGAGAGGACTCCAACTACCTGGGTGATGTCACTCCCAGTGATCTCTGTGACTGCTTTTACAGGCTGAAACTCTGCTATACAGAGTTACTCAATTACAGTATTAGCCATAATAGTTAATGATAAAATAAAAGTTAAGGCAATGATAAGCATTAAGATATGTATAATTGTGTATATCAGATTAATACGCAGTTAAAGTCTTGCTCAAGGTCTGTTTCTGGGTACACAACCTGTTAAGCCTTTAATCAGATTTTGTGTGCATTGTTCTTCTGAGAAGCTTCATTTATCTGCGCCATCTCTTCTGTTGCCTGTTCTCTGCACTCCAAACTTTAAAAAGTAAAGTAATAAATATCCTTATTTGAATAAAACTTCATAAAGAGTACTTGTGAGATACTAAAAATTCCAGTTAATAAAAAAGTGATTACATTTAGGCATGGACAGATTTCAGCATACTGGAAACTATTTCAATTCACTAGGCTAAACAGCGGTGACTAAAAGGATTATTGGAAGTGAAAAATATTCTTCTGAAATTAAAGGTGTGCTAGCATTAAAATATCTATTTGACCATGTGGTTTATGAAACTATATGTGTTTGATTGCATAGTTAGGAAAAATATAGCGTATTGATACCAGACAACACAGGTTAGAAGATGGTAGTTATTAGATAATGGTTTCGAAAGGTGAAATATGGCTACCTGTTTGTTACAGCAGAACTGCAGCTCTTCATGCCCAGGCATTCATTCATAAGCATCCAGGATCCCTACTATTTTCATTAAATTTATACCACCCAATACAGCAGATATGACCTTTACTATAAATTGGTTTACTCTTCTGTGAGCAACATCCCTCAAGCCACTCTAAAACAGATTTGAGTGCTGTAGTTTAGGCTTTTTTTTCTTCTCCACATCAACTCTACCCACAGCTGCCTATTCCTATTCCTGCCCCACATTCCGCCTGATCCTTTCGACCCTCATCCCCTATGTCTCCAATACACAGCTGCAGGTTGGTAGAGCTGCAACCTCAGTGGGACACCCTCAGATCCATAAAGTTGCCTTTTGGTTGCACTGCAACCTTCTAGAAAGGTTCATTGACTTCCACCATGTACTGTGCAGATATTTCTTCCTGCAATTTCAACTAGCTTTTATCATTTATAGCACTATCTTTTGAACATCTTCTTCAATCAATTATGAATAGTGCAAATTATTTAGTAAAAAGAATTTATATTGAAAGCAGATATTGAATGGTTCTGCAAAATAAAAGGGAAACTGCAAACATGAAAGTAAAGGTATGAAAACATAAAGGAAGCAAATTTCTGTAAAATTTAAGCTACTGAGTTAAAGAGCTATTGCTTATTAACTGAGCTGAAATTATTGACCACGTCCATAATCTTAGACCACTCCAATGAAGTAGACTGAATTTGTTTAACGTGAATGCTTTATGTCTTCTGCTGGAACTAACAGGGTTAGTAGTGACAAGTGTTGAAATTAGTGTGTCAAAGACAGTAAGCTAACACTGTGATATTCTAATGCTTCTATATATTAGCAGTGGAGACAGGTAAGTGCTTATTCAGTATGCATCAACATAGAATCATCATGGCAGTACTCATGAATCACCTTCTCAGTCATGAAATAGACTCTATTTCATATGATGCAGTTTTATTATATAGGATATATGTAACTTTTGCATTTTTATCTTTTACATTAAAGCATTTATATTGCATATTCTACCTTGTATGGATGTATTACTTTCCATCGCAGAAGATTACATAAGCACCTACACTGCACACCTCTATGTGCATACAGAATCTATCAGAATGGGTCTTTGTTTCCAGTGCCTTCACATGCAAGAACATTCAAAAAAATACCAAGAAGTTAGTTTCCACTTTAACATTAAGTAAAAAGGAGACAGAAAATAGTGGTGATTACTTGGTGGAATTACAGTGAAAAACATAGTCTAGTTTACATTTGCCTGTTATTAGTATTGGACTAAAATTCCCTCTTTGGCCTGACTAATCAATGCTGGATCTATCTCTTGATAAGATTTTTATGAGCAGCAAACCTGTTGGGAATTAAATAATATCCCCTACAGTGCTTAAAAATAGCCTTTATAGCCTTTCATCTACAGCTATTGCTCATTTCCCTGCACAATGAATCTGCTGATCTTACATACTACAGCAAAAGGTAAAGGTATCTATCTATACAAGCTATAGGCATGTTTAAAAGCCGAGGTGCTGAAGAAATAGTCTGTGACAATGTGGTTAGAGATCCTAAGATGTGTGAAAACAATTACAATCATTAAAAATGCTTCATTAGTCCAGCTGAACATCAGAAAGCATGGGTCATTTTGTTTAAGAGATGAAAGCAAATAGATAAGAGAGTTTCTTATTCTGGGAAGACTCTGAGGAAGATGTAGGCCAAGTAGTAAATGGATCTCAGACATCTTGACATATAATAGGTGAAAACACCTTTGCCACACTTGACAAAACAAAGCTCTGCCCTGGAATATCATAATTGCCTTACACAGCAATGACAACAGCAGCTTTATGAGAAGGGAATAAAAGAACTTTTTTCATCTCCTGGTTTGTTTAGTAGAGCTAGCTTATCTGACCCAGGTTGTGTTTGTCTTTTGGTAAAGAAGCACTGCCAACATGATGTGAAGCAGTGGCTATTAAGTGTCTGAGAACTGCCGTTGGGTTTATCTTCCCATTTTCAAAACTGCATCAGAAAGGAAGGCTACAAAATATATCAGGTGTTCAAGAGCATTGAAGCGTTTAGATTGTCAAGCACTGGAAACACCTGCTGGCTCAGCCTCTAGAAGTGCACATCAAGGA
This sequence comes from Forpus xanthops, assembly GCA_032466535.1. Taxonomy (NCBI): domain Eukaryota; kingdom Metazoa; phylum Chordata; class Aves; order Psittaciformes; family Psittacidae; genus Forpus; species Forpus xanthops. Next base: position 26,997 of record JASSUY010034772.1, read on the forward strand.
CACTGCAGCAACAACAAACCCTTTTCAAAGTATTTCAGGAGCCAGGAAGTGGTAGATAAGTGTACAGGGGTCAGAAGCATAGCAGAACACTTCAGTTTAGTAGAGATTAAGCACTAGTATCAAGATTGTATTTTCACACTAAGCAGACAACAGAGACTCACAGTTTAGGGTGCCAGAGAGCCCTCTTGACACCAGATTCGTCCCCATTACCTTGAAAATTCTGGACTAAGTAAATTCAAGTCTATCACATAGTTCAGTCATGATATACAATCCTTGTTGACTTCAAGGTCAAAGAAAAGGCATTACATGGTAACACAAGATTTAAAGAATAGAAAGCTGGAAATAGATTGTAATTGTCAACCACTTGGAGCACTGTGTACAGTTCTGGTGTCCTCAGCATAAGAAGGATATGGAGCTGTTGGAACAAGTCCAGAGAAAGGCCACAAGGGTGATCAGGAGGCTGGAGCACCTCCCATATGAAGATCAGCTGAGAAAGTTGGGGCTCTTCAGCCTGGAGAATAGAAGCTGCATGGAGACCTCAGAGTAGCCTTTCATTACCTGAAGAGGGCCTACAGAGATGCTGAAGAGGGGCTGTAGTGAGAGGACAAGAGGTAATGAGTTCAAACTTGAGCATGGGAAGTTTAGATTGGATATTAGTAAGAAGTTCTTTACTGTGGGGGTGGTGAGGAACTGGAAAACATTGCATGAAGTTGTGAATGCTGCATCTCTGGTAGCATTCAAGGCCAGGTTGGACAGAACCTTAGCCGATATGGCCTGGAGTGAGGCATCCCTGCCCATGGCAGGGGGGTTGAAACTAGATGATCTTAAGGTTTGTTCCAGTCCTAACTATCTATGATTCTATAATTCTATGATTCTATGATTCGAGTAGAGGCTTAAAAACATTGGACAGTGGACCCCTACTAGCCAAGCAGCCACTGATGAGCAATTGGTACAATTTCAAAGAGATGGAACTGTGTTAAAAAATTAAGTACTCTTAAATCCAAAATGTTTTTCAGAGATTGGCTTAAATTAACTGCAGAAGATAGAAGAATTATGTGTTTGCTAACATGGTCTTCATTAGACATTACCTTAGGATTAGGGTGATTTTATTGCCCACATGTTTCCTGATGCACCTTGCTTGGGGTTCACTTTCCACCTCTGCATGTTGAAGACACACACCAAGTCACAAAAGAAAATAGACTTTTTTCAAAGAGTTGCTTTGAAAGCTGGTAAAACAGTATGTGAAAGATGATAGAGCTTTGCTCATTCTGAGTCAGCTACCCAAAGAAGGAAATAAGGAGATGGCTTGTTGCATGAGGTGTTACTTTTACGTAAAGCAAGTTTTCTACAGTTCAGAAAGTAATGATGAACCACCTGTAAAGACAGAATATGCCAAGGCACTGCACAGAAAAATATGCACAGAACTTTGTATTGCCTTTTAAGAAAAATGCTTTTGTATGGATTCACTGGAACAAATGTGGATGCAATGCTGTTTGTACAAATTACCTTTCACTGGTATGGCATATTCCCTCCTAGTGTTAAATAGATTGTTTGGGTTTTTTTTTTCTGTAGATGTAATAAGTAAGGGGAAATTAGACCTAAGCCATCCAAAATCAAGCCATTAACTAGTCCTTTTTACTAGCATTGCCTTGTACACAATATTTTTTGTAATTGCTATGAACTTGCCATGTTAACTCAGCTGACTTTGAAGGTTTAACAGGCACTATGACTAACCTACCTCCATTGCTATATCGTTGAATTGATTCTCCAGGTCAAATCTGATATACATTTCTGGATTCATTTGGGAAAGGTGGCTTTGTCCATGACTGATATGTACCTTGAGCAGAAGAATCTATGACTGCTAAACATAGTGAATACGTCAGTATGAAACTATGAATTTCCCAGCTTAATTTCCTAAACATTAGAAATTCATCTTTTAAAATTAATATGCATATGTGCATAGCAAGGTTATTTAAAATAAGATATAATTTGCATGAACTTTCCATAATTTTTGCAAAACAGTGTTAATTACCCTATTTAATGATCCTGAGCATCCCCAATTTTTAACTTTCAGTTTTCCACCTTTGTGATTCCCGAATTTCCATTACCATAACTATATTGCAAAACAGTGACTTCAAAATAAACTCATAGTACAAGGTTTCTCTTAACTTGGAGGCCAGAAGGAATGTATAATTAGCATGTTATTTTGTCTAGGGGACCTTTTTTTAGGTAATAATAAAAAATTCTGTTCAACAGGAGACACCTTGATCAGAGATTTGAGATTCTTTTATGTTATTTAAAGCCCATGATGCTGTCTTGTAAGTATGCGCAATTTTTATATACATATATATATATAAAAGTCATAGAATATATACATATACTATGACTCCATACAGTTACTGCTCAAAACTAAGAACAAAGTGTAAAAGAAAAAAAAAGTCACTTGAATTACTGAGTTTCAGTAGAGGCTGATTTGCAAGCTACCACTGATAAATGAATAAGAAGACAAGAACTGGTGCAGAATTCATCTCAGGGTATTTCTTATTTATAAACCTTATTTTATATTTATAACTGCAAGTGTGAATGTAAATTTCCAAGGGAAAACTAATGCAAGTTCAGTTAATTCCATAGTTTTCCAGACGGGCTCAGTATCTTTACACTCTTTAAAATCTTTCCACTAGGTTATGTGTTACCTATCCCAGAATCACAGAATCATTGAATGGGTTGGGTTCAAAAGCACGTTAAGATGTTCTATCTCCAATCTCTCCCTGTTGTGGGAAGTGACATTTCCCACTAGACGAGGTTGCTCAAGGCCCCATCCAACCTGGCCTTGAACACTTTCACGGATGGAGCATTCACAACTTCCTTGGGCAATTTTTTCCACCACTCTCACAGTAAAGAATTTCATTCTTGTATGTAATGTAGATCTCCCCGGTATCTAAATCTTCGTGGTATCCAAGTAATTGCCATCAGAATACTGATTGCTTTTCTCATGTATTCCTATTCTGGTTACTTTCCTTCTTCTTACCAGAAGAAATCCTCACATAGGATTCATTTATACTGTCCTTGTTACTCTTTTATTTAATCCTAGCTGTGTTGATTTTAATCTCTGTAGAAAGGATGTGTTTGTGAGTGATTGAAGGCTCTGTATTTTTGTTGGAAAAGAACATCTTTTAATCAGTTGATATTTATGACTGCGACTGAAGGAAGTCATGAAGATATTGTCTACTTTTTAAAAAGTGCTTAACACAAACCAGAAGCTTTTGAAACTAGTTTTCCAGGTGATTGTACATAGGTTATCTGCATGTTCACTCCACTTGGCTGACTCTTATAGATTTATTGATAACTTGCCAAGCAGATGCTGATACAGACTTTTAAAATTGGAATCAGACTGAAATGAAGTTACATTGCTTTTTCTTGTTCCTTTCATAAGTGGCTTTCTTTCACTGCTTTCATGACAACTGAATATTAAATTATTTCCAAGACTCAGAATGACTAAACTCCAATTGCTGCAGACTTTTTTCATGGATCACGAAAGCCAACTGTATTGTAAAATGTGCTCTGACAGTCTGCAAGAGATAAAGATTGTTTACTGTACATTGCCGAATCCCAAATAATCCTCCTGAGCTTTTGCTAGTGATAATCTTTCTTATTGCTGTTATAAGGAATGGTGATAACTCTTCCTTCAACATACAGTGATAATTCTCATCTTCACCTCCGTAAAATTCTTTTAACTTCTTAAAATTTCAAATAAACCGACCCAAACTTGCAAAGCAGAAACAAATCATTGCCACTTGTAGCAGAGAAGTAACACAAAGCATTTCCAAAGGCTGCAATTAATCCTGGGATAGCAGTACTCAAAAAATTCTAGTACCCAACAAAGAAAGGTATCATTATCTGCTGTGTTTTGCCTAAATGAACATGCTGTAAAGGCATATGGGTCTCAGGAATTGCTGGTTCACTTTGTATTCCTAGTGTGGTCTGCGAGCTCAGGCAGGCTACCCCTGCTTCATTTCCCGCATTGGAAGGTCTCTGCTTCTGCTGGAAGCATTTTGAACAGGGTATTGTCTCTCCCTTTATCTTTGTGCTGCATTCAGCTGTATTTGGCACAAAGAATGGAGAGAAACACTGAAGGGGGTACAAGGAATTAAGCTGGAATATGCCGCTTCCTAGCCAGACAAACCCAGGAGCTCCAGTTTTCTGCCTCGCTGTTCAGTAAGCAGATTAGCTGAGGTGCAGAAGAAGGGGACTGCAAAAGAGATAAACATGGTATTGTTTCAACAGACCCCTACCTAGTTTACTTATTATGGTGTCTGGCACAATTAGAAGGAGAGCTTCAAGTAATTTTCCAGATATTGGTGAAATAAACAACAGAAACTATTTTCTCTGCATATGGAGATCTTTTATTTTTTTTTCTCCTCTTTTGTCTTTTTCTGTTTTGTCTTGCCCTCTCCCTCTCCCTCTCCCTCTCCCTCTCCCTCTCCCTCTCCCTCTCCATCTCCTCTATTCTTTCTTCTCTCCTTTCCTGTCATTTTCTTGTTTCATTCATGCCAGCATCCCACAGACTATTTTTGCCACAAATCATCACAGGAATAGGAACAAAGAAGTTACTACGTTAACAGGGAACTAAATGCTATTCTGGTTAATACATAAATGCAGAATAATTTCATTGAGATAAATGTTCCTGAGCTCCAACTGGTGTAAATTACTTTAGTATTGGCCTCATTGAAATTACATCAATTTTCCTCAAATATAGATCAGGACCTAAGTAACTCCAATTTATGCTCACTTACTAGAGCACTTTTTGTCCTATTCTTAAAGAGAGTAATTTGCCCTCTCCAGTAGCATGGCGTATTTATTTTCTTCAATTTTTTTCCTCTGCTTGCCTGTCTTCGGGGGGAGGACATGATTTTATACTCTGCAATTAACATAATTAGAACAATTTCAAAAATTTACCTAATCATTTCTCACAACATGCCCTGCAGTTTGGCAAATATAACTCATGTATTATAAATGGTGAACTACATTGAAGAGGTTAAATGACTTGCCTGAGAATGAGCATCAAGGTGCTGAGATGGCTTGAACTGAATCTCAATAATTCAAGTTTCTTGCAGCCGTTCTCTAGTCAATGCCCAGTGCTGACTATATTTGGTGCCTGTGTTTTGCCTATTATCTCAACTTGGTCAGTCAGCTTCTTCTCATATGGTGATTCAGTCGCATGCATTCTTCACCACACTATGAAGAAGTGGTTAAGCAAAAATTACATAGATATATGATTGGGTGTAAACTTCTGTTTGGAAAAGTAACTTAGATAAGCATTATTTTCAATCTGAAGCAAGGGTGAGATGTACTCTGAAAATCCAAAAGCATAATGAAAGAAATGTCTTGGAATAACACAGCACATTGTACAGTAATTAATCATCATTGCTGTCTCTTAGCAGCCCAGGAGCACTGAGAGACTAAATAATGAATCAGATGAATTGCTGGTTAAAGATACACTATTTATTGTTAAAAATCTGAAATAAAAACCTGCTACCATGACCAACTGGGTTATAGCCAAGACTGCCTAAATCTTTCATAAAGTGCCAGAGACAATTATCTCTTATAGATATGCAGGACATACTTCAGCGGCAGCAAAAGTAGACAATGAAATGACAAAAGATAGAGTTCTACATTAATTTAATATACACAAATAGGTAGGACTAAAGTCTCAATCTTCCTAAGGACAAATAGTGCCTTTTTAAGCTGCTGACATTCATTCAGAGTTAACAAAATAGTGAATAATGGAGAAATGGTGGATAACATTAATTCAGGTTTTCAAAAGACTTTTGATAAATACCCTTACAAGAAACACTTAGGGAAACCTGGTAACCATGGAGAGAGGGGTAAAACTTCACATGGATTAAAATCTTGCTGGAGGATAGGGAAAAAGAAGGAATAATTTTCTATTCTTACTGCAAAAAGCGGTTAGTGGTGCAGTAGCCTACACACCAATGTTTTTTGTTTATGCCAAATCACAGAGTCCATACTCATGAGCAACTTCACTGAAATATGCTGCTGACTGTATTGCGATGTTTGTTGCTACTGTTCTTCAGGAAGTTTAAATAAGGTTTAGAGGACATGATGGCATATTTATGCACAGTCTGAAAGTGGAAGAGCTCAGTAACTAAACCATGTGAATTGGATGTGCAAATCTAGTAGGTTTAGTTAAAAGTTGGGACAACTATGAAGAAACCTAAAATCATCTGAAGTGGTCTTGTTCATGTGATGTGGAACTCACCAGTTCACCCCTGCAGTGAATTACTGAATTCTTTGTCCAGACTTCCTAACTGCTGGTTTCTCTTAATAGGATGGTATATGTGTTCACTAGATGTCATTTTATCTCCTTTATTTGAGCCTCCTGACCAGTGGAATGTCTGCAGAGTAAAAAAAAAAAAAAAAGAGAGAGGAAAAAGAAGCAGGATCAAATCTCAAAAGAAATGGTATTTGAGAATTACTGTGATGAAATTAAACCTTGTTCTGTGAGAGAATTTAAGGTATTTTTAGTATACATTCTCAAAAAAGAGCTTTATTCTGTACTTTTCTCTGAAGTCACTGGCTCTTGAATCTGGTGGAAGTGTGTACCTGACTATTTTACGTCATCCAACTGCCTAGAGATGTTGCTGGTGATATCACACAGTGTATACTACCGGCTATAAAACTGATGTGCCTTAACCACCCTCATTCATTCTGGCAGTTAAGTATATAATACTACTTCTGTGTTTTCTTAGAGCAGCCCTGAGAAGAAGGACTTTGGGGTGTTGGTCGATGAGAAAATGAACATGAGGCAGCAGTGTTCTCTTGCAGCCCAGAAAACCAACAGTATCATGGGCTGCATCAAAAGGAGCATGACCAGCAAAATGGAGGTGATCCTGCCCCTCTACTCTGCTCTCATGAGACCTCACTTGGAGTATTGTGTGCAGTTCTGGTGTCCTCAGC